>JAVKPL010011739.1:0-52156 GCA_032173675.1 Gastrolobium villosum | reverse complement strand
TTTATTGGATTAAAATTATTAATTAATTAATAATAATTTGGCACATTAAGTTTAACTCAATTGATTATAACCGTTGATAGACGGAAATCAACGGTTAGGATCTAAAAGGATATAAACTTATATCCTTTAACATGATATATGTTATTCCCATTAATTAATTAATAAATTTTTTGATTCAATAATTTATAACCATTGATTGACGGAAATCAATGGTTAGGATCTAAAATGACATATGATTATATCCTTTAGAAGGATAGATGTTTTTCATATATATATATACATATATATATATATATATATATATTAGGGTAACAAATAATGCGTGTTTATCTCTTCTTCAAGTCTTTTAAATATGTCTTCTAATCTCTATCTTTTATTTTTATTTTTATTTTTAAACAATCTCTATCTTTTTTTTTTGGTAAAAGGTAAAACAATCTCTATTAAGTCAATCAGATACGATAATGTATACATTTTTAAATATTTTAATTTTTTTTTTGCCATAATTCTAATCATATATTTCAAACCGTAAGTCAACGTTTATGATCTAAAATGACATGAGGTCATATCCATATATGTTTTTCCCTATATATATATATATATATATATATATATAAATAAATAAAATTACAAAAACACCCTTCATTAATTCACCTAAAATTACATAAATACCCTTCATTAATCAAAATGACGTAGTTTTGGGGCTAGTTGGAGATAAACTTATCTCAAGCTGCTTAAGAAATGTTTATCCCATATATATATATATATATATATATATATATATATATATATATATAACCACTTTAACATCCCGATTCATCACAATGCGTCACAGTACATTACTAAAACAGCATACGCATTGGGACAGAAGATAATTCTTAATCCTGATTACATTATCTGAAAATAAAAATGTTACTTTTACATATATTCAAACACACGTTTGATTAATATTTTATATTTTTGAAAATATTTTCTAAAGTTTAAACGTTAAAGAATAATTTCTACTTCCCATGTCATGGGAAAACGCATACCTACTCCTTACCTGGAGAATAAAAATCAAACAAAGCATGAGAATATCACTTTTTTAGGAATCAATAATGTCTAAAGTTCAATTTTTTTTTTAGGCTTGTACCAAACATCAAAATGCCATATTCATAACTTTACTTTCTCATATTTAACTTAACAATTCTTTTTAAAAAATAAACTTTATTAAGGACCAATATAAAATAATATTATATATATATAGGATTTTATAAGATTCGTGTAGGAAAAGTGATTGTGTTATGTTATAGAGACTCGTTTTGCGTGCCAGAATTTTTTTTTTTTTGCTGCGGGCCCCATAAAATATTGTGTGTAAGAAATTTTTTGTGATTATGTTAAATGATTGATGATAAACCTATATATATATATATATATATATATATATATATATATATATATTATCTTTTGAGTTGAATCGATTTTTTACATAATAATTTTTATGATAAAAAAATTGTCTAGAATTGGATCCTTGCCGATATAACTCCTCCAATGAAAATAAAAAGAAGTTTAGAAATTGATATTAAAACAAAGTTAAAAATCAAGCACAAGATAAGAACAATAACTAAAAGAAATGAGCATTTGAATCATCCATGCCAAGATTGTTAAAATCGAGATTTTTGGTGCCATATTGGTAAAAACGTAAAATCATTAGAATCATAACGTAAAAAGATCGTAAAAACATAAAAGCGTTTAGAATATTGGTAAAAACGCTTTGATAAAAAAATCATAAAAACATAAAATTGTAGTGATAAATCGAGATTTTAACAACCATGATTCATGCTTTAAAGCTCAATTTTTTTATTTATTTTTTATTTTTTGTGAAAGAATGTGTTAAGGAATAATATATAATAATATATATACCTTCATATATATATAATAATATATATACTAACACCTTAATATTTTGGATTAAATTGATCTTCCCTTAACAAATTAAAAAAAACATTAGAATCAAGGCTTAATTACACTTTTAGTCCGTGTGCAATTTTGATCCACTAATAATTTTTTTGTTACAATCAAATCTCACAACTCCAACTTCTTTCGTTGGTTCAATTACTAACAAATGTTAGTAATGTATATATACAACCTTTTAATGAATTGACATCTAAATGAATTTATTAATGACTTTAATCTATTTAAATCCTTGGATATCAACAAACAAATAAATAAGGAAGGACATAATTAAAGGAAAAAAAATTCTGTAGTTATCTGCATTTATTTCTAAAACGACGTCGTTTTGGTATTGAAATCTTAATAAATAATAAATATAAAGACTATTATAACACTGAAATAAATTCAAATTATAAAAACACCATGATTTCTGCCCCAAAACGACATCGTATCAAGCTTACTGCAGATAACTTATCTGCAGTATTTGCATAAAAAATGAACCCTTAATTAAATAATATAATGTATTCAAACATATTGAAATCACTAATAACCATTAAAATACTTTATTAAGTAATGCACATGTCCCTATAAATCATTTGCTATTGATATAAAACCTATTTTTTTTTTTATAAACAATCCTAATTTGTTTAATTAGAACATTTAAAAATTTAAATTGTTAAAATTTATTTAAATGTTAAGATCAAACGTTAATCATAATAAAAGAAGCTTATTTCACCAAAAAAGAAGCTTAAGACCAAATTCGAAATCAACAAATAGTGGAATGAGAAGATTAAGGAGAGGTTTGGTAGAGAATAAATTTTTTTGTTTATGAGAATCACGATTCCTGAGAATATGATGGTAAAATGAGTTTTCCAGAAATATTACAAAAAATCTGTTTGGTAAGCCAAAATATTATCTGGAATGTTGGCTTAAGTTTTCTGATTCTATTTTTGGTTGATTGTCAATGATATGTGGGCTAATTTTATAAAACTAACATTTGATGAATTTTTGAACTTTTTTTTTTCTAATAAATATACCACAAAAAGGTCAAAACACATCATTGGAGATCAAACCCAAATTTCCCTAACGAATTTGCCTGTTCTCAAACCAGTTTCGTACTCAAACCAGAGCAACCCCAAATCGTCTTATGTTGGAGATCAAACCCAAATCTCTCAAACGAATTTGACCGTTCTCAAACCAATTTCGATCTCAAACTAGAGCAACCCCAAATCATAATCCGTTAGAGATCAAACCCAAATTTCTTAAACGAAATTGACCGTTCTCAAACCAGTTTCGTTCTCAAACCAGAGCAACCCCAAATCATCTTCAACAACCAAGCTATTACCATATGCAACAACCATGAAACCGTCTTCAGTAGAGGTCATGGTTGTCGATTCAATGTCGAAACCTCTCAAACCAGAGCAACCCCAAATCGTCTTAAGCAAACGATCATAGCATTGGGGTCACTGCAGCGAAGCGGCGTGAAACCCAATAAATGCGTCATTAAAAGGAAGAGAGGATCCCATAATTTCGTGAAGTAAAATATCACGGCTAAAGCTTTAACAAGAGTGGATATTTTAATTATAAAAATATTGAAACAGGGTTATTTATATCCTATAAATAATGTAAGAATTTTCCACCAGATAAAAATCCAAGAATTTGTTATAAAAAAAAATAAAAAATCCAAGAATTCACTTGGTAGTATTATTTCATGAGTTCTTATTAACAATTTTTATTCCTAAGAATGTCATTTTTCTAGAAATTTTTTAAGAATATTTGTATCAAACATAAATAACTAGGATTCCCAATGTGAAATTTCAAAAAATTTAAAATTTATCCCACTACCAAATAGGTTCAAAGATTCAAGAAACGTGCGTTATAAAAGGTGAAAACACATTGAAACACCAAAAAGGAGTCCAAGCCCATGGTTTAAATTAACGACAAAAAAAAGCACGTTTTTCGGCTTCCACTAAAACCGTTTTGAAAAGTAAATTTTGGATACTCTTAATAGTCCATACTAAGATTAAAAATAAGCAAACTCACTTGACACTAAAAATATAGAAATGAATAGAATAAAAAAAATAACATCAATCATACTTTTCTAAATTTAGTAGATATAAGAGTTTTAAAAAAGGAAAAAGTGTTTATCATTTTAAATAACATATATCAATTTACTCTCACAAAGAAATGGAACCTACACCTTACTTTTTCTGTCAACTCTTTCTCCTCTTTTATCTATCTCTTTCTCTCTTAAAATGACACAACTTTACCTCCTTTAAAATGATACACTTTTCCCATAAAATATTGAAAATCTACCCCATATTGAGATTCAAAATTAGGTTAAAAAACAAACCAATATGATTTTGCCAAACACTATATTTGCATACTAAAACTCAGTTTGCAATAGCTAGTTTGGGCGTGCAAACTATAATCCAAACATGCTAAGAATTGTTTAACAATTCTGCACACCTATTCTTTTAGTAGTTGAAGCTAACCATTTCTTTAAAAGTTGCAAACTATCGAACATGGATGTTCATAATACAATCGCACAGTTCAAAGTTCTTTTTCTTTTCCCAATATACAACAGCACCGTGAAATTAATCACATCATCCCAGTATTAAAAATAGTTCTTCAATTTGATTGATAATCAGATAACCATGCACAAGGTACAGCAACAATTTCAGTACACGTTTATGCTGCAGTTTTCTTCAGCGCGCCTCGTACTGGACAACTGCATAAAAACCAGAAAAAAGATTTTGAGCATTGTATATAAATTGCATGATGTACAGTGTGCATCAGAAATGAAACCACTAGTTTAAGCAGAAGATTGAAAGTCACAGATCAACAGGGCGCTCTCCAAAGAATCCAGTAAATAATTAATTTTCAGTGATCTAGGCACAAAAAAGATGAGTCACATTCAACATGCATATCATATGTGCCACAATCATCCATTAAATTTCATATTTCCTTTGCTAACATAACTAGTAACTAGAACCAGGGGCTCCGCTTACAATTCACACTCTTTGCTAACCAAATTGCTAACACTTACCAAGATGAAACCGAAAAGGGGAATGGAATCCCAATGGATGAGATAATTCACTCTCATTATAAAATAAACTACCTAACAAAGGGTATTACTCACAAAGACTCACTTATAAACTACATAAACTCAATATATCACTCAAAAATAAATTAATAAAATTGGGTATATTCTATTCTTAGTGCAGTGATATTAACATATGCAGATTGATGGTAACAAGTTGAAGTATCAATATAGAACAAAAGTGGATTTGTTGTTCAATCCTTCCCCGTGAGTCATAATATAACTAAAAAACAGAGAGATTCAACAACAGGGCATTCAATTTAATTTTTTTATGAAGCTTACTGCGACGAGTGCGCTTCTTGTAAAGGATTCGGTAACCGCACTCACGGCACTGTATAACGTCACCTGGCTTCAGGGTATTCTCCATCCCACAATCTGCAGAAACACACATAAAATCGACCTTCATTCTCAAAACCCTAAAAACAACACACACAGTACACATTCGAAGAGAAAGGAATAAAATGCAAATGAATTTTCCCAGCAACATATGAACTTCATAAAATTGTTTTGTTTAATTCAAATGCGCACAAATGCGACTCAAAGCTACGTATTTCAAAAGCTTAGGCTAGTTGTCTTTCCATGCCTTTTCTTCAGCGATAATTTTCTCAGGAAACAAACAGAAAATCAGATGAGATTAGATAAAAACCTCCACAGATGTAGCTAACTGGCTCAGGCTGAGGATCCATGGCTGGTTTCGGCGGTTCTAGCGATCTAGGTTTTGTAGCTGCACACTGAAGAATCTCTAAAAAAAGCAAAGCTCTCACATTTGTATGTAGTTCTTGGACCTCAAAATCGATCTTCTCGGGCCCGGGCCCGGCCCAATTATATATTGTAATTAGCTTTTTTTTTTTCAACACAACAAAAGACTGAATTAAACAATTAAGACTAAGTTTACGAAAAAAAAAAAAAAATTAAGACTAAGTTTACAAAAAAAAAAAAAAAAAAAACAATTTTACCCAACGAGTTTCTATCAAATTTCTGTTGCTGGGAACAAAAATTAAAAAAAAAATGATTCCAGGAAGGTTGTCGGCGCATCCTAAGAATAGTTTCTTTTATGGTTCGCTTTTTTTTTTTTCTAAAATTATTTCAGATAATTTTGTCTAATGTTCACCGAAATGATATCATTTTGGAGCGAAAATCATGGTGTGTTTCTAATTTTAATTTATTTCAGGGTTATAATTTTTAATCGCAAAATGACGTTGTTTTGATGAATATTATACAAAGTTGTTTAAAGTAGCATTAGATATTTTTTTTTTCCTTTCTTTTATTTCTCAATTCTCATAATAAAATAGTATTTTCATTTGAAATATGCGTCCATCTACATAGAGAACATATCAATCAATATGAGAAGAGTGATTTTTCTTGGTGAAAGAGAAGAGTGATTTATTGTGAGAGTAAGAGGAACCCATCTTAATTATTGAATCATGTGTGATTAAAAAATAAAAAATAAATTTATATAATTTTAAATAAATTTAATCTTTATCATTTGTGCATATCGAGTGATACAATTTTGACAAAATTAAGTATTGCAGTATTAATGTCAAATTCATTTTTCTTCATTTTATTTTCTCCAAAACAACTGCTTTCATTTCATCATAAAGGGTACAATTACCACTGCATCCACATCATAAAAAAAAATAAAAATCAAAATATAAGTAAAATATACGTTATGATGTAATCTAGATTGATGAAATGTCAATTAAGAAAATATATAGAGATGTATATTTTTTTGATTTATTATATTCTATTAGAATTGCAGGATTGGAGATAGGAAAGAAGACCTAAGATTTGAATCTTAGATTCATTATTAGTTGAAATTTGAGTCTTATGAATATTTGAATTGAAATTTGCATGATAGGAATTTGAGCATTCTTTCCTTCTAGATTTTCAATGCATGGAAGAACCGTTCATTCTAGAAAAGTCAAGGATAACCACCCTTATGTGAGTTATGTCAACTAACTATCAAATAGAAAATCAAAATCAAAACCAAAGGCGTTTACCAACTTTTTTTGACTTGGAAAAAGTTGGCTTCCACTTAGTTCATTCAGCTTAAATTTCAACCTTGTGATTTGCAACAAACAATGCAGCATGTTATAGAAATTAAGATGAGGCTTTGTCTTACTAGAAACATGCTAAAAAGTATTTAATCATAATAATTATTAAACTCTCAGGTTTAGTAATTAACGAAATATTAAAGAATCCAAAAGTTGTTTCTGTATTTATGGATAATTCTAATACAAATAGTAGTGAATAAGATGTAGAACCTACATAATAAATTGCTTCACTTAGGCATTTATATAATATTTGTTGGTGTATTTTGAAGAATTCCATTTTGCATATCAGAGTTCTGAAATTTCACTCAATGAAGAAGTCTTTTGGTACCTCTCCGGGAAGATGCTTTTCTCTTCAACAGCATGAAGATAATTTACTCCATAGTCCCACTTCAGATGGTAGCTCTACCTCCACCATGACAAGTAAGGAGCAACTTTTCTTCCTTTGGTTTCTCTTATCATATCAATACTATTCCTATAACAAATTGAAGATGTTCTTTTGTACCTATTGCAGACAAAGAAAATGCAAAGAGGGATACAAGAAGGGAAAGCAACAGTTTTGCATATAGGATTCATGAACATGGTAATTCAAAGTTGAGAGATATATCAAACTAATAGAATTAAAAGTGAATTCTATTGAAGCATGTTGAGATATATAGTCTCACATTGGTTGAAGAGCAACTAATGTGGAGTTTATAATGTTGGGTTTTTGCTCTTTCACAAAAGCCCAATAGGGTCAAGAGTGAGAAGAGCCCAAGAAACCCAAAGCCCATTCAGTTTAGGGTTAGGGTTTCTTGGAACCCATATATATTCTACGTTTAGTCATTAGCCTCTGCTAGGGTTTCCACTTGGTGGTTGCAGAGGGCTGATGGATGGTCATCTCCCTGAAGATGAGAGAGTGCCCACACACTTCCCGTTCCCCTTGAGTCATAGTCTGGAAGGTTTGCCACAGTCCAGCATCAAGGGATTTGTTCGTGCTGCGGCGCTGAGGTGAGCAGTTTGTGAAGAGGAATCACACAAGGGAAGATTCTACACGAGATCTGCGCACCAAGAGGTAATCGTGAAACGAGGATGATTCGGTAAGCATACCAATGTACTAGGTCCTAAATCGCTTCCGCATAAATCCAATAGTTCCTACAATTGTGAGTTTAGTGAAAAACTCATAGCTCAAGGTTGATTTCTTGAGTCAATATCCACTTGAAATAACTGAATCTGTGAAAACTCAGCTTTTCAAGACTCCCACTAGAATATACTAGCACATAATCTCTCGTTCTCCAAAGATACTTGAGTACATGCTTAACAATAATCTAATGTTCCTCTATATCCAGAATGGTACCATCTCACTACTCCCACTACGTGACAGATGTCTGGTTTATCGCTGAACATGATATGCATGAGACTACCTTTGCCAAAGCATAAGATATCCTGCTCATGCATTCTTCCTTCTTAAGAGTCTTTGGTTACTCCTTAAGAACATGAATTCCACATCTGAGAATTATCATTCTTCTCTTAGAATTCTCATGTTGAATTTTGGCAAGAGTTTTGTCAATGTAAGTAGCCTGAGGTGATGCCATAAACTTATTCTTCCGGTCTCATAAAAGTTTTATACC
This sequence comes from Gastrolobium villosum, assembly GCA_032173675.1. Classification (NCBI taxonomy): domain Eukaryota; kingdom Viridiplantae; phylum Streptophyta; class Magnoliopsida; order Fabales; family Fabaceae; genus Gastrolobium; species Gastrolobium villosum. The sequence continues at coordinate 43,463 of JAVKPL010011739.1, read as the reverse complement.
AAGAATATAATTGGCTTCTCCAGTACTTCCATACCAAAACACTAACTTAGCCAACTCTTTATGCTTGATATTACCTCCACGTTGTTTCCAATAAGGAGCATATCATCTACATAAAGTACCAGAAAATCTACTGTCTTCCGTTGGATCCTTTACATACAAATACACACCATTCATCAAGTTTCTCTCAAAATCAAAATTTTGATAACCTGATCAAACATGATGTTCCAAGACCTGGATGCTTGCTTAAGTCTATGAAATAAACTTTCACAACTTGCATACCGTGTGTTCCTGCCCATTTGCTATAAACCTTTTTGGTTGTTGTATGTCGATATCCTGACATCCAACTCCCAAAAATGAAATCTCATAATTGAGAGTTATAGCAGCAACTAAGAGAATCTGGATAGACTCAAGTATGGCGTCTGGCAAAAGTTGCCTCCAAGCTAGCTTTGAAGGTTTTCACCTTCCTGTCCATCCTCTCTTTGCCTTTTATGTCCACATGCACCTAGTGAGTTTTACCCCTCTTGGTGCCTTTACTAGGGACCGAACAGAGTTGAAATACAAGTATTCCATCTCATTGTTCATAGCTTGAGCAACACTTGATCAACAACATCTTCTAGTGCATTATCGTAACTAGTAGGATCAATGTCACTCAACAAGAGACAACTTGAGAGTTAACAATGTTCTCTCCCACTACGAATGTACCGCACTAGACCTTGTGTATTTACAAGTATATCCAAGATTGGGTCAAAAGGTGGATCTTCAATTTCTTAAGGATCCATTTATTCTTGATATTGTTCCTTTACATGTGATACTAATATTTCTACTAGTTTCACTTATATATATTTATCATGTTGAATTTCCAATTACGGTTCTCTTGTCTGTTCACCTAGAGATATATTTATCCCCTCTTGAACAATCAAGGGAACAGTGGATGAAGCTTCTAGAGATTTTGGAAATTCTTGATCTGAGATAAAACTCATCAAGAATAACCTAACTTAAGAGCTTATAATTTCTCATCTAGTCCTCCTTTAAGAAAATCATGTGAGTGCTCACTTAGATTATCTTGTCCTTAAGACTAAATAAGAAATCATCCCTTGTTCTCTTAGGGTAGCCAAAAGATATGCACTCTTCCATACAAGATTCCATCTTATTTGACTTTTGTTGTAGGACGTGTGCCGTAGCACCCTAAATCTGAATATGGTTTGATCTGGGATTGCACCCTTTCCATAATTCTTTAGGTGTCATTACAACAAACTTTGACGGAACCAAGTTAAGAAGGTACATTTCCTTCTCCCAAGCATCTCCCTTGAACAACATTGGCAAAGATGAATAGCTGAACATGATTTGCACCAAATCTAGAAATGTTTGAATTTTGCATACTGCAACATCATTCAACTAATGCATTCCTAGAGTTGACAGTTAAGAAAACTATCCCCTCTTAAATCAGGTAAGACCTGAACTTACCAGACAGGTAGCCAAACACTTTAGTAGACTAAAGTGTTTTGATTTGAACTCCTAAATGCTTTTATGCCTCAAACTTAAAACTCTTGAGATTTTCCAAAAGCTTTAGACTTATGGCGCACTAGGTTCATCTGTCCAAATCCAGAGCAAACATTCATATAATGAAGTACTCATCACCTCTTCTGGTCTGAACGCTAATTGGTCCACATACATTAGTATGAACCAGTTCCAGTTGAATAGTTACGAAAACCTTTTTGGCCCTTGTAGGATTGCTTGGTCATTTTACCTTCCAAATAGGACTAACATGTAACTGTTAGTTAAAAGATTCTTGAACTTTCAGTCTCTCTTTTAACTAAAACATGTTTCCTACTTGAGATAATGTGACTCAATCACAAAAGCCAAAGATATGTTTCATTTGAAACTTTTACTTCTTTGGTGAAAATCCTTGTTCATCATCCTTTCCAGTCAACACAAAAAATTCAGGGGGGGTATAGGACAAAGGTAATAAAGACTATTTAAATAATGTACCAGAACAAACAAGACGAATATGAACTTCGAAATGTAACTGAGGAATCAATTGCATTGTCAACCCATGTTTTAATCAAAACAACTAACAATAATTAAATTCCTCTTTAAATCTGGAACAAATAAACAGTCACCTAAAACCATAGTCTTATAAATAACTTGTCCTACTGCAAATGCAGGCACAAGTTCCCATTTTTAAGCTTAAAATATCTATGTCCATTGCTGACAGGTATGCCATGTTTGAACTACTGCAAAGAGTAACAAACATAATCAGTGATTCCTGAATCAATAATTCAGTCACTGATCAGGCCTTGATATGCCCATGTCTGGTTCTTTTCATCACCTCTGGGCAATTTTTCTTTCAGTGTCCCTTCAGTCTGCACTTGAAGAACTTGCCTTGCGGCTTCTGCATAGCAACTGGTTTGACAACTGATAACCAAGTTGTTTTGTTCTTGTTACCACCCTTGGGTTTCCCTTTGGATTTAACAAGACTCTTAGCAAAACCTGCATCGACTGCATTCTGTCTAGCAGAGCTGCTAGACGCAGCAAACATGTCATTAAGAGTCTGAAGCATTTCTACTCCACTCTTAATCATGTACACTTGCTTCTGCAAGTATTTGGAAAAATGACAATAATATAGCAGGGAACTACCATATCTGCCCTTTCCCAATCTGAGAAATGCATCTTAGTTTCCTTAGACGCATCCTCTGCAGGTTGCTATGGCCCTCGCATTGTCAGGACAAATTTTAGCTTCCATGTTTTAGAACAATATCAAAAATTTGCTTTTCACTTATTCATAGTTGGTACCATCTAGAGGTTTTTGACTCAAAATCATTTCTAAGATATTTTCTGAAAAACATATGAAGCACACAATTACAAACAAATAATGCAATAAACAAATGATGCGCAAGTAGATTCTCATAACTACTCTTGTTTATTGTTAACAATCCTTCAGTTTATCTTTACAAGGCTTACGATGGGCAAGTCACTTGTAAAAACCAAAATTGTTATTTGGGCCTTCAGTGCCATTGCCAGAGCCTCGATGGGAGGGTTAACAATTTTACCAAAGTTGAATGTAATTAACCATTGTTTAATTTCAAAATTATCCTTAGTGTCTAAGCATTGCCGACGATGGGCCGTACAATACTTCACTAAAATTTTGAAATTATTAAGATTTAATCTAGTGAAATCTGATTATCCTTATCCGATGGGGCTTCAGCGATAACCATTTCACTAATAAACCCACAAATGGAGCCCGCAGGTTTTAAAATTAATTTAATTTTTAAAACCTTCACCCATTCAACATTTTTATTTGAGAATTTTCATAAGCCCAGTCGAATTTATTGTTTAATTTCAAAATCATCTTTAATAACTTAGTATTATCGACGATGGGTCGTACAACACTTTATTAAAATTTTGAAATTATTAAGACCCAATAAAATCCAATCATGCTTATCCGTTGGGGCTTCACATGATTATTTTATTGATAGGCCCACAATGCGCCTGGAGGTTAAATTAATTTCTTAATTTAAATCTCCTCCCATAATTATTTAGGTCCAATCTAATAAAATCCAATCATGCTTATCCGATGGGGCTTCACATGATTATTTTATTAATGGTCCTATATTGCGCTTGAAGGTTAAATTAATTTCTTAATTTAAATCTCCTTCCATTCAACATAAGCATTATTTTCTAATTTCCAAGAATTATTTAATTGAGAGTATCCTTTGTTTGATTTCAAAAACTATGTAAGTAAGAGCGCCGATGAACGTGCATCACTTAACTTATCTGAATTTTGAAATCATCAAGGTCCTGAAATCTGGTCACTTTACGTCAGCGTGTGCTCCACACAATCATGATACATGAATGCTGTATGCAACTTGTGTTATTCCATGACCATTTCAGAAAACCCACAAATTACTCGCAAAATAAACTATTCTCTTAGGAAATTTACTTTAATTATTTTTCTAGATTTAAATCATCCAAATAGCTGATTTAATTATTAATCTAGATTGCAACAATCATAATAATTATCATTTATGAGAATGATTTGAAATCAAAATAATTTCCAAAACGATTATTTGTCTTGATGTTAATTATCCAAAATTAATCAATTCCATTATTAATCTAGATTTTTAACAAAAATCATAATAATCATTAATTACTTTTGAGGATAATTTAAAATCAAAATAATCCCATAATAACTATCGTACTAGTCGATAAAGACATAATAGCTATTATGCTCATGTAATCATACAAGTTATGCAACAATATGGCACCACCTATTCGTTATCGCAATAAAGCATGTTATTGATCATATAATTCATACCAATCAATAAAAGGATTAAATAATAAAATTTAATTACTTTAATCCATGGCATTCCTATTTTAAAGAAAATAACAAAAATAAAAAAAATATTACAACTTTGGAATTCGACTTTCGCCTAGCCCATAGTATCTGTCTCAAGCCCCTTTAGGGTTTCCATAGGCCCAAAAGCCCAAAGACCCAATCCTTTAGCGAGAAACCCTATGATACGAAAGAGGAACCCTAGCCGTCAGGTCTGCTGCGCCGTCACCCGAAGTCAACTCAAGCCGAAACTCCAGGGGAAGGACCGCCACATAGAAACGAGTGCACCGCCGCTGGAACCACCCAAAAAGGTGGCCGGACGCTCCCACACTCTCCCTTTCTTTGCCGGAGAGTGGCGGCCACTCTCACCATCTTGTGGAGGCGCGTGGAGGAGCGTGTAGGCTCCGATGGCGGCGATCCACCCACCGTTACGTTCGTCTTTCCGTCCTCTTTCCAACCATATATAGATCGGCCCATTCTGAAATCGGTAAGTCCTCGAAAAGTCTCCGACAGTGCTGACTGCGCATCTTTCTCGCGGTTTCTCGATCTTGAATTTTTACAAAATATTGAAAAATACACGAAAATTCCGAAAAATTGAAAAAACAGCAAGGAGGAAACCTAATCATATGGGATTAGCCTCCTTGTTACAGATCGAGGAATACACGAGAAACCCTAGCCATGGATTAAAGAATTTTTACCGATTAAAATTTAAACTTTTATGAAAATGAATTATAAAATACACGCAGGATTCATACCATAATCCTAGAACCCTAGGTGCCATATTTCAAGAAGCAAAACTAATTACATGATCAGTGAAACTAGATTCATATACCAATGTACAGCCAAGGCTCTGATACCAATTGTAGGAACTATTGGATTTATGCGGAAGCGATTTAGGACCTAGTACATTGGTATGCTTACCGAATCATCCTCGTTTCACGATTACCTCTTGGTGCGCAGATCTCGTGTAGAATTTCCCTTATGTGATTCCTCTTCACGAACTGCTCACCTCAGCGCCGCAGAACGAACAAATCCCTTGATGCTGGACTGTGGCAGATCTTCCAGACTATGACTCAAGGGGATTAGGGAGTTGTGTGGGCAACCGTTCAGATGATGAACATTGCCTCTCTGTTTCTGATTTCTGAAACCATAGGAGGCACAAGTGGAGAATATGTTCCATATATACCTGCCCAATCCAACTAACCCTAATCTTCATGGGTTAGACTTGGTCTTTGGGCTCTCACTAAAGCCATTGGGCTTAGTGCAAAGGAGCATACATACCCAACACCTCCTTGATCTCTTCATATGCAACTTTGGTCTCTTCATATCTAGCCTTTATCTCTTCATATTCATCTAGCTTAATTTCCAAAAAATTTACATGCTTCTTCAAGTCTTCCATTCATTATTGACTTTAGCTACCAAAATTGATATAAACTCACAAATAATATAAACTTACAAATAACTCAATATATAATTCAATTTTCAAGTGAATTAGCATAAAAATTAATATAAACTTAAAAATAATAGGTAGCTGCATTAGGTGAACTGATGAAGAATGAAAAGACTGGACAATGAAAACTGAAAAGATTAGGGGATCAAGTGCTAATGACGTTATTGGACAGAAAAGTGCAAGCGCAAGCATTAAACATTGTGGATATATTCATCACTCTTTCTTCGAGATTTGACATTTTGTTAGAGCACAACCTCTATAGATGTTAAATTTTCTTGGTGCTACATTATAAACAAGACATAATATTTGTACTTTTTTGTCCTAGCTTCTAAATAACTGATGCTGACTCTAAATATGTAGAAGATAAATGAATTTTGTTGAAATTGGTAACAATGACGTACAAAGATTTAAGATCAAATTCCCTTTTATTTAAAAATAAGAAACTTTTAAAAAGAAAGAATTATTACTTCAATTATAATTTTACCAGGTAAAGGCAATTTGTTACTAGGGGTGTAAATGGGCCAGATTGGCCTACAGGGGCCTACGGCCTGGCCTATGAAAAGCCTGACCCGGCCCGGCCTTCGAAGTATTTAGACCAGGTAAAGGCTTGTACGCGAGCCTATTTAAAAATAAGGCCGTCAGCCAAATTAAAAAAGCCTGGCCTTTTGGCCTGTAGGCCGGCCTATTTCAATTTTAAAATAAAAAATTTATTTTTTATATAATATTATTTATATTCTAAAAAATATTTTTTATATAATATTATCGTGCTAATTTAGTCGAGGAGACTATCGAAGCATTAATTTGTGGTGGAGATTGGTTAAGAAATAAATATGATTTGAAGAAAAAAACACAAAAGGTATAAATTGCTTCTTTAATAACTCATTTGAAAATGTTTATATATTGTAATTCATAATGGAAACATAGTGAAATGCATAACTAATTTGATTTTCTGATTTTTTACTTGCAGGTTCGAAAATATAGTGGGAATAATCAAGCTGAAAGGCTCACTTGAAGATTGTGATGTGCCAAGAAAAATTCAATCTTTGTTGTCATGAATTTTTATAATTTGTATTCTTGTTAAAAAAAATTTGTCATAGACTTTTTATAATTTGGACCCATGCTGGAAATATTGTTTAATTAATGAGATATTTTATTTTTATTTTTATTTTTATTTTATTTGCAATATAGTAGGCCTAAAAGGCCTCATAGGCCATGTAGGCCTTTTCTTTTTAAATAACAGGGCAGGCTTGGCCTTTATAATAAGCCTGCGATAGGCTCGTAGGCCAGATAGGCCGACCATTTTATTATGCAGGCCTAGGCCATGAAGGCCAAAGCCTTGTCTGCCCTGGCCTATTTACACCCCTAGTAACAAATCAAATAGAATGTCTGTGTCAGGCGTTTAGCAGCGGTTCATTTTTGGTATACGCGATGGTCACAACCGCCACTAATTACAAAAATGCATTCAATTGTAACCATCGCTTAAACTAAGAATGAACCGCCGCAAAATGTCTATTTTTTTTGTAGTGGTATCTTTATGCATTAAGTATTATTCATTTTGTTGGCATCAATTAATCTTATCGATCAAACGGTGATTACATTTGTATTTGGATGTCTGATATATAGCTGATCAACGAGATCCTGCGGTAATCACGTCACGGATAAAGCTTTAGAAAGTGTTCTTAACTTTCTTAATTTCGGTAAAAATGATTCTTGGAAAATACACTGATGCAACTAGCACCAATTTATACAGCTCAGCTAAGGAGAAAAGAAAGCCCATAAAACTGGGCCCATAAACCTATGTGAAGATTCAAGGCTAAGTATTTACATAACAGAAAATAACTAAGTCCCTAGATATCCGGAACTGCTAACTAACTTATATAAGCTGATACACAAAGAACACGTGACATAAAACAGGAAACTGAATCACTTAGTTGCAGCTGCAGCATGATCATCCCTTTTAATATCAGCACGTGCTTCATGTTTGAATAAGTGTATTCAAATTTTCAACAAATGGGCAAATATTATACATAGTGTAAACAGGATCATGGAGATCAAGCGTTCCAACAAATTTTTTTCGGGTGGGTTGGTTTCCAAAAATAGTTTTATTGTCCAAGAAATAATATTTGATAAATTAAATCGATTTATTTATATGTTACATAGAATGAACCATTAAATCAGGAATAGAAATTGATAAAAATATATTTTTTTTAATTTTCACTATTTATTTATTAAATAAATACCACATAAGTTTACCGGAAAAAAAATACCACATAAAATGTGTTATTAAAATTATGTATACATTATTTATTGAGAAAGATTATATTTACAACATTTTACAATCAATTTTTAACTGTTGATTTTCACCAATACGATAATTATAATTTATTGAGAATTAATAATTAATTAATAAGTATGACTTAATAAATTATAACTGTTTGATTATAAGATTTTGTAAGCGAAAAGAGATTGTAAACATAATGTCCCTCTTTTTATTTTATTTCTTATTTTTTTTCCATTAAACACCCCTCTTATTTATTAAATATATATGTTCTAACTCTTCTTCATCACAATTTTTTATTTTTTTTTAATATTGTGAAATATTGGGCTTAACGTCATTATAACCCTAAACGTCCTGATAACCATAATGCATGTGTTGAAGTACTCAGATAGCTTGAACCTCGAAAATTACCAAACCTTTGAATCAATGTTAATAAATCTGATCAACTAGGTACTGGTTAATGGGGATTGAACAACTTCAATTAAATTTATATAAATAGAAGTAATATAAATAGGGCGAGCTTGGAGAAGTGGAAGAACACATGTTTAAATCCAGAAATAATCTCTTTGCACATTTGCAAGCATAAGAATATAAGACTGTTTACAAAGATTGCTCTTTCAATTCCTAAGACTTTGATCCATTTCTTATGCCCGAGGGAAGATCAAAATAAACTATGTTGTCGATAGAAGTAGAACAAACTAAAACTGCGGGGTTGCATATTGAACACCTGAATCTCTAGCAAATTAAACCAAACATAGATTGAGATTGGAAAGTTTTTTATTTGATTCATTTCTCAAGTTACAAAAAAATAAAAATAAAAGAACACTCAATAGTTCATCAACCTTTGGTTTCCTTACAGTTTATTACGTAAATAAACATGTAAAGAAGATGATGAACAGTTAATCATCCATGCATGTACGCAAGAATGACATACACTCACTTGAATGAAAGAAGAAGCCGAAAGACAGTGCAAGAGCAAGGGCGAATAAATTAAGCAAATTAAAAGATACGAAATCCTTAATTGTCAGGCAGACATAGGAAATCGCTTGGGGCTTTCTTTGAGCAAAAATTGAAAAGGAAGGTAAATGAGACTGGAATGTTGATATTAATGCCACAAACATTTGCTTTAAGGGCAGTGCAGAGGCAGACAGCAGCGTCAAAAGAAGCTAGTCCTTCGAAGAAAGAGCAGCAAGGTGTCTTTTGCGCTCCCATTGAGAAGTTAAAGTTCCCATCTAGCACACTCGTACATACACTGAGTCTAAGTGCGTCACGAGGGCACGATGAAACTGGAGGATTTGGTTTATGCGGGCTCGGGGGCTTTGGTTTATGCGGGCTCGGGGGCTTTGGTTTATGTGGGCTCGGGGGCTTGGGCTTATGCGGGCTTGGTGGTTTCGGGGGACACTTCACGCGTGCAGAGACATGTGCAAAGAAGAGAATATTGAGTAAGAGGAAAATGGCAAGCGAAGAACTAGTTTTCGGAGCCATCTCAATTCTCAAATCCTATGTATGTTATTTCCTTCTTCGTTTAATTAATTTGAATCGCAAGTAGCACTGCTATTAAACTTTTTGGTGTAAAGTACTACTAGTTAACTAGCAGGGCATAAAAGAAACGAGTGTCGGTGAAGATGAGAATTGTTTGTGTGAATGGTGGCTTTTATAGTGCTCGTGATGTTGTGGGGTTGATGAATTGTAAGAATTTACGTGAAGAGTTAGCCTAAAAAGTAGGACGGGTCTGAGAGTCGTAGCTATATTAAGGCAAAGAATTAACCATGTTTTTTTAATTTGAAAATTTTAGTGGGCATTAGGGCATAGCAAACGATGATCCTGCGACTCAATCCCTTCTCCGATTTCACGGTAAGATAAATTGATCCACATGCAGAGAATTATTCAAAGTGTTAATTACTAATTGCGGTAAGAAACTAGCCATATCCTATAAGTGGAAATTAAAATTATGCAAGATACGTGTTACCTAATAACTTGTCCAAAGCCCAACCCAAACCCAAGGCCAGCAATACGTAATTAATTAAAAAATCTTTGGTAATTCTTTAGAAAATAGCAATATTAAGAAGTTGCCCACTTATTTTACCATCAACGCACTAATATATTAATGTTGATAAAATTTAATTTATTCTTATGTACCGTGCATTCATTATTTGTATAGTTGAGTAATTTTTTTAACTATTGTATTGATTGTCACTACAAAAAAATGGATGATTAGTGGAAGTTTTTAGTGTAGGTCAAGAAAATCTCCATTAAATAATTTAAGGTTTTAAACCTCCACAATTTGACATTACGTTTTGTTATTTTAAATTGCTTGAAAATATATAATATATCATCCCTTCCTAAAAAAAATAATAATAATAAGGGAAAGATTATACTTACTACCTAATTTTCTTACTATTTATTACTACTAAATCTTAACCGTTGATTTCCTTCAATCTAACGGTTATAATTTATTGCAAATTAATAATTAATTAATAAATATGATACCATAAATTATAACCGTTAGATTGACGGAAATCAACGGTTAAGATTTAGTAGTAACAAGTAGTAAGAAAATTAGGTAGTAAGTATAACCTCTCCCTAATAATAATAATAATAATAATAATAATAATAATAATAAGACATTGTAGACTTTCTGTACCAGCATTGCAGGCTGTGTGTGGGGCAGTGGCGGATCTAGAAAAATTTCTTTATGTCCGCACATTTAGTGGCAGGGTTTGTTGAGGTCTGCTAGGGTTTGGCTCGTTTATGGTGGAAAAAGGGGGGGCGTCCCCCCATCACTCAGGGGGAAGGGGTAAATACCAGAGAATCGAAGAAGGCAAAGAGCGATGTGCTGTTAGATCAGGAAATGCGCGATGGATCTCAGATTGTGGGCACAATGGAGATCGAATCAGGTGAAAGAGTCTTGAATTCTGAGGCTGAGGGGATGGACACAATGGTTGAACCGGTTGGGGAGGCACGTAGGGACCCTCGTAGGCTGGTTTCATACAAGGATAAACTCATCCAAGTTAATGGAGTCTGGGACGGGTTCCACGCGAACGAAGATGAGGACTGGCTGGCACAGTGTAAGAGGGAGGAAGAAGAGGAGAAAGAAGCTATGAGAGCTTACGAACAAACAGGGGAAGATGACCCCCTAAACCCGTACTTCCAATTCGACATTTTGGAGAAGCTGGAGCAATGCAAGAGATGGCGTAATGCCCTAATCGTGAAGTTGATGGGAAAACGAATTGGGGCAAAATTTCTTTGGAACAGATTGCATAAACTGTGGCATCTCGATGGTGAATACAAAGTCTTAGATCTGGAGAATGACCACTACTTGGTCGAGTTTGAGAAGGTTCAGGACTACCTCTTCGTTCAGCAACAAGGCCCGTGGATAGTCGCTGACCATTATCTCATTGTCCAGCGATGGAGACCAAATTTTGACCCACATGATGACAGGGTGAAGAAGTTGGCTGTGTGGATCCGAATCCCAGGAGTTCCGCGGGAGTTCTACACCCACAAAGACCTTTGGAGAATGGGAAACATGGTGGGGAAGACTCTCAGAATTGATGAAAGCTCTCTCAGGACAGGTGGTCTACATGAGGAGGTAACTGATAGAGGTAGGTTTGCCCGTATTTGCGTAGAAGTTGATTTGAGTAAAAGCCTGTTGTCCAAATTTCGGATTGGTCAAAGGCAATTGTTTATAGGTTATGAAGGATTACATCTTATTTGTTTCTTGTGTGGCCAATATGGCCATAGGAAAGACCATTGTTCGATGAATCCTGTGAATAATAAGACTGTTGAGGGGAATACAGGTGAGGCTATGCATGGTGAGCACCCTGAGCAGTGCCAGGGTGAAGGGGAATCTACAGGTGAAGTGGAAAAGAGCCAGGAGGTAGAGGGGTTTGGTACCTGGATGACGATACAAAGGAGGAATAATAAGAGGCCAGCTATGACAAACAAATCCAAGGAACAGAGCTTGGGTAAAGGAAAAATCGGAAGTGAGCAAAATGGGCAGGGTCAGAAGCCTAACGCTTCAGGGTCCAGATTTGAATCCCTTGGGGATGAGGATGGGAAGGAGACCATTGAGACTAGAAGGAGTGTGAGTGCCTCAGCGGAGGATAGTAATTTAAAAAGGAATCCAGAAAATAGAAAGAAAAAAGCCACTGCTGATAGAACTGGCCCAAAACAGGGGCCTGCAGTCGTTGAATTATCTCCAGAGAAACAGATGACCCATCCATCTAAGTCACTAGGTCCTGCCACTGCTGATAGAACTGGCCCAAAACAGGTGCATGCCCAAAGGAATTCTGGTAGGGAGGCTATCCTGGTGAGTAGATCAAGTGTCAGACTGAAACCTCAGGGGGCAGCTCCCATGCATGAGAAGACCTTGAATATTGGGCCAGAGTGTAGTCTATCCAAACACACTGGCCCAGGTCCAGGGGCTGTCTTAGTTCCAGATTTTAAAGAAAGTCCTCCCGATGATAGTGGGAGAGGTAAAAATATATGCCAGGAAGGTAGAGTGTCCATGATTCTGGATGATATTACTAATGTGGAGGGAGGAAAAAGAACCAATGGGGTGGTTTGACTGACTCTGCGTGTTTCTTTGGCTTATTAATTTTATCTTGATGATAGTATGCACTTGGAACTGTAGAGGGGTAGGGAAAAAAGGTTTTTCTACTCTTATTAAAGATCTGGTGGTTCAGAATAAAATTCAAGTACTTGCCTTGCTTGAGACTAGAATCAGTGGGAAGAGAGCTGAAAATATTACTAGGAGATTGGGTTTTGACAGCTGTTTCAGGAGAGAAGCAGTGGGTTTTTCAGGGGGCATCTGGCTTCTTTGGAATAAAAGTGCTACTTGTGTTAGCATTTTAGAGGATAATCACCAATTTGTTCATACCAAGCTGAGGTGGCCGGGTGTTGATCAGGAGGAAAACTTCACCTTTGTTTATGGTAGCCCCAGGAGGATGGAAAGAAGGGAACTATGGGATAGTTTGAGGAGAATTAGCAATGGGGGTGTGAACAAATGGGCTGTCATGGGGGATTTTAACGTGTTACTTGAAGCAGGGGAAAAACAGGGTGGATCAGGTTTGTGTTGGGGTAGTACTGATGAATTTGCTTCTTGCCTTAATGACTGCAGTCTGTTTGATTTGGGCTTTGCTGGCCCGAAATTTACTTGGAAAAGGGGCTGCCTTCAAGAAAGAATTGATAGGTTAGTGGTTAATGAAGCTTGGCATCTGGGGTTCCCTAATAGGTCTATCTCTCACCTTCTGTTTAATGGGTCGGATCACAGGCCCATTATCCTTAGGGATACCTCACCTGTTGATCATAATAAGGGCCTGAAACCTTTTCGTTTTCTGGCTGCTTGGTTGACAAATGATAGTTTTGGAGATGTGGTGAAGGGATGTTGGCAGCGTAATTCTGAGTGGATTCCAGCTAAAACTAAGTTCCATCAGGATGCTACAACTTGGCACCATAATAGTTTCAAGGCTAGGCAAAATAAGAAATACCATATCCAACGTAGATTGAGAGGAGTTGAGTTCCAGCTTAGCAAGGGTCCAAATGAGGCTCTTGACAGATTGCACAAAGACCTATGGCAGGAATTAAATGCTATCTTTGTCCAGGAGGAGCTAACTTGGTTCCAACGTTCAAGATGCAATTGGTTGGCTTTCGGTGATAGAAACTCAAGATTCTTCCACTCAGCTACCATTGCCCGAACAAGGAGAAATAAAGTAACAGCTTTAAGAAATGATGAGGGAGTTTGGGTGGAAGAGCCAGAGGAGCTCAAACTCTTAGCTGTTAATTACTTTAAAAATCTGTACGAGGAGGAGGTCCATAACTTACCCAAGCTGTGTATTGGAGGTTTATTTCCTTCCTTGGAGGATCATACTTGGAGGAATTTCAAAGCTGCCCCAACTTCAGCTGAGATCAGAAGTACAATCTTTGGGATGCATCCGTTCAAAGCCCCTGGAGTGGATGGGCTTCATGCTGTCTTCTTTCATTCCCAATGGGATATTGTGGGAGATTCAGTTTGTAACACCATTAAGGACATCTTTAAGGACCCGAAGAGAGTTACAGGTATTAACCAAACCTTAATTTGTCTGATTCCCAAAGTCGAGAATCCTGAAGCTATAAGTCAGTTTAGACCTATAAGTTTATGCAATGTCATCTACAAGGTGGTTACAAAAATTGTGGCTTCCCGTTTGAAGAATTATATGAGGGATCTCATTATGCCGAATCAGTGCAGCTTTGTGAAAGGGAGGCATGCTTCGGATAATATTGTGATCAGTCAAGAGATATTTCATTCCATGAGAGCTAGGAAAGGAAAGAAAGGTTGGATGGCTATTAAGGTTGACCTGGAAAAGGCTTATGATAGAGTTAGCTGGGAGTTTCTCAGGGAGACCCTCCAAGTGGCTGGTTTTCCTAGTTCCATGGTGGATCTTATTATGGAGTGTGTGTCATCATCATCCATGAATTTGCTTTGGAATGGCGCCCAAACAACTGATTTCACACCCTCTAGAGGTATAAGACAGGGAGATCCTCTATCTCCCTATCTTTTTGTTCTGTGCATAGAAAGACTTGGTCAACTCATTAATGTGGCCGTGAATCAGAAGAGGTGGCATCCGATTAAGCTGGGTAGAAAAGGTCCTCCCATTTCCCACCTGTTTTTTGCAGATGACCTGCTCCTGTTTGCTGAAGCCTCGGTAGAGCAAGCTGGGCTGGTTTCTGATATTTTGAATCATTTTTGCAATGCTTCTGGGCAGAAGGTGAGCAACAGTAAGACAAGGTGTTTCTTTTCGAGAAATGTGAATCATGTTAAGAGAGGAGATCTTTGCCAAATTTTGAATTTTGCTCCAACTGCTGACTTAGGCAAGTACTTGGGGATTCCTATCCTCCACAAGAGGGTTAATAAAAATACCTTTAGGTATATAATTGACAAGACGAATAGCAAGCTTAGTGCTTGGAAGGCTAAATCCTTGTCCATGGCAGGTAGGATTGTGCTCACCAAATCTGTCCTGGCTGCCCTTCCATCTTACTCTATGCAGACTGCTCTTCTGCCCCTTGGAACGTGTGATGAAGTTGAGAAGAAAATGAGGGGTTTTGTTTGGGGATCCAATCAAGATGCTAGGAAAGTCCATGCATTGCCTTGGAATACTGTGTGTAAGGCCAAAGAGAAGGGTGGTCTTGGGATTAGGAGTTTGAGACTTACCAACAAAGCTTGGCTCATGAAAATTGGGCATAGAACTCTTACTCATAGGAATGATCTTTGGGTGCAGGTTTTGAGAAGTAAATATAAAGTGGAGGATGGGTTGATGCCTTCGATCAAGAAAAGAAGTGGCTGTTCTAATTTATGGCTTGGCTTATCGAGGGTGTGGCCCAAAATTTATGAAGGGTCAAGGATCTTTATTGGGAATGGTGTTAATAGTTCATTTTGGGAGGATAAATGGTTGCCCATTGGCCCTCTAAAGGAGCATACAGTCCAGGACTTACCCCCTGGCACCCATACTGTTATGATAGCTCAGATGGTGGATCACCAGGGAGAGTGGAAATGGCAGGAGTTTAGGGATTTTCTAACACAAGAAGCTTTGAACTGTATTGCAGGTACCTGTCCCCCTCGGCTGGATGATGGAGATGATCAGGTGATTTGGGAGCAATCCCATGATGGTAACTTTTCCTTCAAGACAGCTTTGAATAGCCTCTGTATTGAAGATCCTCCTCAGGTTCAGCCTCACTGGAACTCAGTTTGGCAATGGGAGGGTCCTCCTCGAGTCAAGACTTTCCTATGGCTTTTGCTTGGTGAAAATCTTCTAACCAACCTAAGGAGGTTTCAAAGGCATTTTTCTGCCTCAAATACTTGTCCTAGATGTAACTCCTATCCTGAAAGCTGCAGCCATGTCATGAGGGAGTGCTCCTGGTCTCAACGAATATGGAGACAATTTATTAGCAGGGAGAATTGGACAGCTTTTTGTAGCCAGAACCTGCAGAAATGGTTAGTGTCCAATTTATCTCCAAAAAATAGCTTACTGGGAGGCTTGGATGGCAGTATTTTATTTGGGCTTATTTGCTGGTTTATATGGAAAGATAGGAATAGTTTTGTTTTTGAAAATACTAATTCTACAATAGAGGATATAGTTAGATCTATTCGGACTTTCTTGCAAAATTTCTTCGAGGCAAGGAAACTGTACAGAGATACTGGGCTGCAAGTTGGGCAGAAAGTGGAAACCCTTGTTCAATGGGTACCTCCTCCGATGGGGTGGATAAAAATAAACACGGATGGTTCTGCTTTGGAAGGTAATAGAAAGAGTGGGTGTGGAGGAGTCCTAAGGGATGAATCTGGGCATTGGCTTATGGGATTTGCTAGAAACCTGGGAGTAGGTAGCTCTGTCAAAGCAGAATTATGGGGCTTTTTACTGGGATTACAGACTGCTTGGAATTTTGGGTATAGGAAGGTGATCAGCGAAGGGGATTCCCAAGTAGCTTTGGATATGATCCGGATTGGGTGTGATTCAAATCATCCGTATGCAGGCCTGGTGAAGAAGATCAACATGTTGAAGGATCGTGATTGGCAGGTGTCCTTTGTTCATACTTATAGAGAGGGCAATGGAGTGGCTGACTGGCTGGCGGGGTACTCTCAATCTTTGAATTGGGAAACTGTTTTGATGGATACTCCTCCCCAAAGTTGTCTTGGGTTGCTGGAGAATGACTCTAGGGGAGTGGCTTGGCCACGTGTAATTAGGCTTTAGTTTGTTTTTAATTCCTCTGTTTCCAAATAGAAAGTAGTTTTAAATTTTAAATTTAATTCTTTTGTGTTAATTATTCATATTTTTTATATAATTTTTTTCTCTTTTAATTTATAACTTTTATATTTTTTAAAATTGGTTATACATGTATGTTTAAAATGTTTATGTAAATATTTTTCATGCAATTATTTTCTCTTTTTGAAAGCTAAGCACATTCTCCAAGTAATAGCTTCTAAAGTTATGTCATTTCTTACATTAAAAGAATGATATATTTTTAATTTCTTTTTCTTATATATGAAATTAACATTTACATTTTTATATTGATTATATTTTTTTTGATAATTTTTTTCTACAGAATGAATAGATGAAATTAACATTTTTTTTATATTGATTATATTTTTATAATTTTTTTACAGTAAATTTAAAATTTAAATTCTTTGGTATTTTTTATACACATTTTATTAAAAATAATTTTTTTCTCTTCTAATTTATATTTTTTATATTTCTTAAATTGGTTATACATATATATTATGATAAATTTAATTGGAAAATAATAAGCTTCATATGCTTGTATTATATTTTGGAATTAAAGAACATGCAAAGCAGAGGTTTCCAATTGCTTGTCAACAAATGGTTTTGCTTTAGAATAACAAATACAGCTCAGACATTGTGCACACAATGACAAAAAATACACGTTCAATATTACACAGCAATGATAATACAAACCCTCTTGAAATGCAGCTCGCGCAATTCACCAGCACTCATTCCTAACAAAGACACACAGTCGCGATCAAACAGAAGAAATGATGTGGAATCTGTGTTATACACAACTCTGACCTGAACACTAAATATGGAGTTTTCAAAAAATTTATATCAGCAAAAAAAATTAACCATACGAATTAAAGATGAATTATAAACGAAGAACAATATATTAACTCGGATAATAATCTTCCCAATATTTTTGGCAGTTCTTACGGTACCACTTTTCAAAATCTTCACAAACGGAAAATGGACATTTTTTGCAAGACTTGTACCACCAGTTGTACTTGCTCTCAATAGCTTTTATAGTCTCGTACGTGATGCACGTTGTAACCTTAAATATAGCCATCGCAGGTAATCAGGAAACATCATACATACAGAATTGACATAATTCAAGAAAAGTAAAAAATAAAAATTCAATATTTACCTTACCACAAAACTTCACATCGCTAATAGATTTCTTTTCAGTCTCCCTGAGAAAATCATTTTCAAAAGAATAGGAGGACTGAGTAGACAACTGAGTCATCCTCAAAATGCTTTCCACACCATCGGCCGAAAGACTATAAAGGAAAAATTCATAATTCGATATCTGGCACCTTTGAATCCATAACAATCCTTGTTGTATATTTTGTATTTGTTATCCCGACCTTACCTATCGAGTTGAAAATATCAGATAAAAACCGAATACAGAAGGAAAAAAAATTAAAATAACATGGATAAAAACCGATTACATAAGCCAAAATTAAAATAACGCTTCGTTTGTAAAAAACATGCCCCTAGAGCATTTCATCCTTCCGAGTTGGACTATAAGGACGTTATGAGGAGTGTCTCTGTTTGCCAAAAAATATTGCACCTCATCCACATAGTGCTCCCACAAAGTGCACTCCAGCTTGTGACCCGTACACATGAGTTGCAGCAAGCACATCGTTAATAAACGAAAAATATAAGCTCACAGAGCTTGACAAACTTATTTTATTTAACTTAAAACTTTAAATACCTGGGTTGTCAAGCTCCAACACTACCATTTTCGTCTTCTTACCAGAAAGCACACGATCACAAACTTCCCCAATTCCTGAGACTAAACCAATGACGTCTACAAAAAAAAAAGTGCAGCAAAGAGTTCTTGAAAAAAAATGCAATAATTAAAAAATGGATAACAGTAAGGAAAAATATATTACCGACTAAATAAGGAGAGTCAGACGTTTCTTTCTCAATGATGTCATAATCAACAAAATCAAATTCACTCGCAGAAATATCTGAATCAACAATTGATTTAACATCAGTCCTCAAGTTGAAAGACAAACGATACTGATGCTTGGTTGGCCTGAACACATCTCTATTGAATCCAACTCCAATTTTTTTTTTTATAAAATAGCACTCTCCTTCATGGATTTTCTTCCGCACCGGCAAAGAACCTTTGACAGTGGCGTGGATCCTACCACCCTACAAAAGAACGCAGCCGCCAACTCACATCAATAACGTTAATTAAGATGAGCGGAACAGAGTTTGAAGATTTAAAAAATGCAAAGATGGAAGATTAAAAAACGCAGACAACTACCTGTTCATCCAATAAAACCATTTCAACATTGTCGTCAAAATCTCTACGTTGAAAGTTAGGAACTTTCCAAGCACGAACCACCTTCACCTTAATCCTCCAGTCTTTCTTGGCAGGATTGACATCGTTCAGAAAATCATATTTTGAAAACATGTTTTTTGTACGATGAAAAAAGAGAGAAGCAAGAACTGATGTTGAGGAAGCAATGCGTGAATCAGCTGATATTTGGCAGCAGCAGCAGCAGCAGCAAAAAAAAAGAAAAAATAAGGAGAACGAAACAAAATGCCCCAAAGCGTTGGTATAGAATACAAAGCAGATGAATTTTTAAAATTCTTTAACAAAACCAATGCATAAAGTAGCTCAACATTAAATGAGCTGCCTGTCACCATTCAGAATTCAATAAACAAATTTTAAATTTCAAAATAAAATTTCGAAATTCAAAGAGCAGTGAGATAGGTTTAAATGAGATGTCTGCCACCAACATTTTTAACAAATCTTGACATCAAATTTTAAACTGCAAGAATAAGAAATAAATATTTTAATCAAATTTATTATTTTTATACATTTAAACTGTAGGTTGGGTTATTTCGAGTAATTAGAAAATATTTTTAATTTTTCAAAAATTGTATTTTTGAATTACAGTGAGTCAAGGTTAAAAAAATCCAAACTTTAATTTTTAAAAATAAGTAAGAAATTTGTAGGTTGGGATTTTGTTGATTAGTACGAAATTTGTTATTTTTTTTGGAAGACAAAAGAAATTTTTGAATTCCACTGAATCAGGTTAATAAAAATCCAGATTTTGATGCCATAGATATAAATGAGTTGCTTGTCACCATTCAGAATTCAAAAAAAAAAAATTTAAAATTTCAAGTTAAAATTCAAAATTTGAAATTAAAAGAGGAGTCAGATATACATTAATGAACTGTCTACCACCAACAGTTACAACAAATATTGACCATTGATTTAAATCAATAAATCTTGTCCATCGAATTAATCTTGAAAAATTGATTTTGTTTTATATTTATTTTATTCACTGATTTAACAAAGAAGGAAAGGTTTTTAAAATTATGTAGTGTGAACTGTGAACACAAAGCTGAAAGTGAAGGAGAAAGCGACATATAAGCAAACTTGCCAAAGTTTGAATTCCATTTATTTTCTTTTTTTTCAGATTTAAATTTAAATTGTTGGTTTGGATGTTTTTAGTAGTTATAATTGCGATTTTTATGGAAAAAATCAGAAATTTGTTGAATTCCACTTAGTCAATGTTGATAAAAATTCAAATTTTAAACTGCAAAAATAAGGATCAATTGTTCTAATAAAATTTATTATTTTTATACATTCAAACCGTAGATTGGATTCTTTCGAGTATTTAGAAAATATTTTTATTTTTCAAAAGTTGTAAATTTTTGAATTACACTATATCAAGGTTAAAAAAAAATCCAAACTTTAAATTTAAAAAATAAGTACGAATTTTGTAGGTTGGGATTTTGTTGAGTAGTACGATTTTTTTTTTTTGGGAAACAAAAGTAAATTTTTGGATAGCATTGAAAATATTTGTTGAAAATGTAAGGAAGGAAAAGGTTTTATGGAATATCAAAAAAGGGTGTTACTAAAAAATCAAATTTTAAATTTTATAAAATCAGAACTGAAAGTTTTAATTCCAGTTTTTTTTTTTTTTTTAGATTTGAATTTAAATTGTCAGGTTGGATGTTTTTAGTATTTAAGATTGCATCTTTTATGAAAAAAAACAGAAATTTGTTGAATTCCACTTATCAAGATTAATAAAAATTCAAATTTTAAACTTCAAAAATAAGGAGCAAATATTTTAATCAAAATTATTATTTTTATACATTTAAACCGTAGGTTGGGTTACAGTGAGTCAAGGTTAAAAAAATCCAAACTTTAAATTTTAAAAATAAGTACGAAATTTGTAGGTTGGGATTTTGTTGATTAGTACGAAATTTTTATTTTTTGGGAAAACAAAAGAAGTACTCCACTACAATGTATGTATTGATGTTATTATAACCCTATACGTCTTGATAACCATAATGCATGTATTGAAGTTAGGGGTGGCAAATTGTGTTCGTGGGTCGGGTTCGGGTCGACCTGTGTCTGACACGAACACGAATAGATTCAACCCGAACACGACCCGATTAATTATTAGTGTCAAAATTCTCAACCCGAACACGACTCACTTTTTCTGCGGGTTGACACGACACGACCCGAAAAATCTTATAATATAAGTGTGATCCGTTTATTACACGACTCGCCCCAAAAAAGCACCAAATCTGATTGCAATATAACAAAAAAAAAATCTTCAATAAAAAGAAACCTAGAGTGTATATTTTTTTTTATATCATTCAATAAAATTACCATAATAACCTTGAAAAAAATAAAAAAAAATTATATTTGCGGATCAGAGCGGGTTCACGGGTTGACCCGTGACCCGACACGAATATTTTCGTGTTATATTTTTCCAACCCGAACACGACCCATTTATTAAACGGGTTGACCCGAACACGAAAATTTCGTGTCGGGTCCGGGTTGGGTTGGTGGGTCGTGTCTTAAATTGCCACCCCTAATTGAAGTACTCCACTACAAAAAAAAAAAATGCTATTTAGCCACATTTAAAAATGTGGCAAATATTGATAAAAACTGTGGCTAATAATATTTACCATATTTTGATTAAATGTGGTTTAAAGTGGTGTTGCAATAATTTAGCCTCACTATTTTATTCATTTTGCCACATTTTGATTGAGTGTGGTAGCCTTTTTTTAGTCACAATTATTGCTAATTTAACCACATTATAAATGTGGTTAAATTGTATAGTTTGCCACAATAAAAGAAATGTGGCTAATTATGTTTGAATTTTTTTTACCACATTCATAACTGTGGCTAAATATATGAATTTTTTTTAATTTAAAATTTTTCAAATTTAATAAATATTACATCTATAAAGAAAATAAAATAAAAAATTTCTCAAAAGAAAAATAGTAAATACAATGGAACATGAACCAAACTCCAAACCCAATATTCAATTTTCGATATGTAAGTTTGTTTATTGATTTCATTGCAGAATTTATACAAGACACCAAGTTTTAGATTCATACGAGTTAATCAAGTTTTCTACTAATATTACATAAGGAAAATAATTTTCAAATAAAACTATTACGAAATTTGACATAGAATATTTAGACAAAAAATCATTTTTTTTTTGGATTACAAAAAATCATTTTCTCTGTATACTAAAGAAAAAAAATCATCTTCTTTCATGTAGCCATGCACATTTTAGTCCTTTGAAGTGTTATCTACTATACCACACCTGCACCAAAAAATAAAAAAATAGGAGGAAATGGTCATTATATTCCTTTTAGATGATATGCATGAGAACAAATTACTCATCAAGACATGAATTGGAAATGCTGTTTTATATTAGACATTAATAGGAGGAAAGCGAAATATATATTAGTTAAACTAGAGAGCTTATATCTAAGTTATTTATCTAGATTTATCTAAGTTTCTAAGAAAATTATAACAAAGAGTTAAATATCTTGGTTGGAATTAGCCAACTCACTTCCAAGTTTATCTAGGAAAAATCTGTGAAGAGAAGCCAATTGTTTTTAAGTTTGCACAAGCTCCTCCTTGGTCTCTTCATATGCAACTTTGGTCTTTTCATATCCAGCCTTTATCTCTTCATATCCATCTAGCTTAATTTCCAAAAAATTTACATGCTTCTTCAAGTCTTCCATTCATTATTGACTTTAACTACCAAAATTGATATAAACTCACAAATAATATAAACTTACAAATAACTCAATATATAATTCAATTTTCACGTGAATTAGCATAAAAATTAATATAAACTTAAAAATGATAGGTAGCTGCATTAGGTGAACTGATGAAGAATGAAAAGATTGGACAATGAAAACTGAAAAGATTAGGGGAACAAGTGCTAATGACGTTATTGTACAGTAAAGTGCAAGCGCCACTACAAAAAAAATGTCATTTAGCCACATTGAGAAACGTGGCAAAATGTAACAAAAAATGTGGCTAAACCAAACTACCACATTTTTGCCAAATGTGGCTGATCCTGGCGTGGCATTTATTTAGCCACATTTTCCTTCTCACTTTGCCACTGCTGTCATGAGTGTGGTAGCATTATTTTTGCCACGGTTTAGTTGACATTAGCCACTTTATAAACGTGGCTAATTTGTAGGGAGAGAATAAAAAAAAATAATACAATTTTTTTTATTTTATAATATGCCAATATCCAAATTCTAATTTTTTTTTTTGGGTACATAAAAGATGCATAATAACTATCCATTAGGAAAACAAAACCAAGAAGAAAAATAAAAATTGCAGGCATATAAACTAATATAAAGATGTTTTAGCTGACACTTTTAAAAAAGACTACTAAGAGATATTTTATAAGCTCAATCAGTATTATTACTCATTCAAACCAACAGTTGAAACATTCCAAATTAGGTTACCAACAAGGGCTAGAGACAAATACATGAGCATTAATCTTGGGGACATAAGAGCAGTATTAATCTTGTGGGCTAATTCTTTCACATATTTTTCAAATCTTTGAGCGGTAGAAGCAAGAGTATAAGCAACCAAAACCAATCACAAATACAATCAGCGTATACAGAACCCCACTAGCACCACATGCTTCAAATCACAAAATAAAAAAAATAATTATCCTCATTCATCATATCATATCATATACACCAACCCCTAATTAATGTGAATTTCGCTTTCATATCGAAACCGAGCAGACCATTGAAGATCAGGTATACCATCTTTTTCTCGTAAATCCTGCATAAAGGAAAGGCACAACAACTTCTTTGGTTAATTTTGATGTCAAAACAGTTAGCCAAACAGAAAAAATAGAAGAATTTCCTTAATTAGGATACCATAGTTTGAGTTTGGAAGAAATGTTGAAGCAAAGATAGAATGGACACTAAAACACAAGGATACCTTGACTTTACATTCATAAATTACATAGTTATTTCTCTAGCTTTGAATAAAAAAGGCAGAAAAATTAATCATAACTTGCCTTAGTGCGAATATCTATAAGTGCAACATTTGTGTCCCTAGCTAAAAGCTCCAAAGCAGATTTAAGGGTTAGGTCTACTGAGTAACATCCATATGTCCACAGCCAATAAACAGCCCTGCATATCTCTGACATCTCTGGTATGTCCTCACTTAAAAGTTCTTGATAATTAGGTTCAATCCTGATTCAAAAGTCCAAGAAAAAAAAATGTCAAATAGTCATCAACATGGCAAGTAGAAATCTTTGGTTAATGGGATATGTTACATTTTGTCATTGGATGATAAATTGATCCAAAGCTGCAATCCCTTGTTGTTTGCTTTTGTTGGCATTTTAAGAGAGAATTATTCATCTGCCTGCGGTCATCCACTGCGCATGATGTAACAGTCCAATTATATATATATATATATATATATATATATATATATATATATATATATATTGTTGTCTAACAATAAAACACAGTCAACAACCACTAAGGTATACATTTTTAATACGCGTTGTTTCTAACAATAACACACTGTCAACAATGCACACTGTGTACTTCAGCACTAGAATAATATGAATGTTTATAATCAACTTGAGATAATAAAATAATGGATGAGGAAGTATATGGCCTTACACAAAGGTGTTCTCCTCTGTTCACAACGTCATAGAAGAAAGAATAACAGGAGCAACAATTCTCTGCAAAACACATATACTTTGATTAATAAAACACAGTCAACAATTGTTTTTAAAGAGAGGCACAAAAAGAGCAAATTGTACCTGGCTTATTATTTTTAACACGCATTGGTGAAACTGCAAATTTTCAATAAAGCAAATTGCATGTGTCATTCTCAGAAAAAGGAAACATGAAAGAGAATGAAATTAATCCTCTAACCTTAAAATTTTACCTAACCTTCTAAATTTTTACATCTATATATATAACTCTTCTCATAAATGTTCACACATTTGAATAAGATCTCATCTATTTAAAAAATAAATATGCACAAAATTTTCATTCCACAGCACACGTAATGCGAAATTTTAAGGTTAGAGATAAATTTTCTTTATCTATATATTCCAAAAAATTTCTATAAATGTACCCACGACCACGAACATGATGACAAAGATTGGATAAATACTTTGACTCCTGATTTATATGGAGTCAGCACCCTATTTGCATACTCATCCTAATCTCATTTTGCTATAATTATAGGGTCTCCATCCTCAAGTACAGGTTTAATAACCCTATTTGCACACTCCACCTAATCTCATACTGACTTGCGTTGGAGTCCCAAACACATCAACCCTTCATTTCAACGGAATACACCCCAAACAACCACCACCAACCACCAGAGATCAAAGAGAAGCTTGGTCTTCATTATTCATTATCCAAAGGAAAATTATTAATATATTTTTAAGTTACCAAATTATAAATTATTGTATATTAAGAGGTACAAAGTTTAACGTTTTACCATCAACTTTACTATTTCTAATGATGGGAATAGCTTGGTTCAAACACCATCAACGAACATTCACTCACCTCTTGGACATACCACTTGAGAAGTTCACGTTCTGCAATACCTTCACCAGTTTGTGCCAATGACACATCAACTATCTTACCTGCAGGAAGTCTAGGACAGGTTGAATTGAAAAAAAAAAAGCAATATTTCTTCACATGTGGAAAATCGAACTACAAAACGGAAATTCAATAGATGTGAAAACACTCAAACTTATCACAAATCCACAACAAGGGCTAATGAACTTGTAAAAAGAAAAAAGAAAAACAATTAATTTAAATTAATAAGCAGCCACCAATAGTTAAAGCATTTCCTTGAAAGCAACAGATATTTTGTAACCGAGGCAGTAAACACCAATATCATCCACTAATTACACGTTCATTAAAGAACATGAGTTGCTATCTCACCTTTATGGATATGTTACCCGAACTGAATTGTAAAGCATTAATTGATCATTGATGTCACAATATATATTTAAAAATCTATTATATCTAAGTAACAGTCAATAAAATGATCGACAACTCACTTTAGATACCAAACCCTGGACTAAAAAAAAGACGGTTACCAGAGTAATGCCCTTCCAGAACCGAATCCCTCTTAAATCCCTGCTTTGTTCATTTTCACCGCATGCCCATTGCTAACGGGTAAGTTGCTAACAAATGTCGCACTAAATTCAAAGGTACTATCACTACAACACAACCAACTCCAAATTCATGTCCACCATCTTCAGAATCATCAAAAGGCAAATGATGATGATAATAATAATAATAATAATAATAATAATAATAATAATAACAATAACAACAACAAAGTAAAAAACTAAAATATCATTAAGAATTCCGGAAGTGTCAAAACAGAGTTGAAATTCGAACACAGAAGAAACGAAAACACAATAGCGATTATGAATTTCATGATAATCGAAGAAAGAAACATCACCTCACAGCGTGCACCGTCTGCGACTTAACAACGAGCTTTACAATTGCCTTGGCATCTTCGACGCGCTTGAAAAACACGAACGCGTAACTGCGAGCGGAATACAAAGTCACGCTATCGAGTGCGCCGTACTGGGCGAAGAGGTCCATGAGATCGGAACGGTGATGTCCAGCCCCAGATTCCCAACCCATAGGTTGTTTGAGGGGGTAACCAACTCGTCGGAATAATTCCCGGCACCGGCGCCTTCCTGATTGATTTCGTCGGAAGCGACATTGTTATCGAAAATCTGAAGGAAGAGGTATCTGAGATTGCCCCTACGAATCCAGCGAAACTTCGAGAGATTGGGGGTGAAAAAATTTTGAGGGAAGAAAAAACCCTAGCGGATAGAGAATTGAACTTTTTGTAGTGATATATATATATATATATATATAGAGAGAGAGAGAGAGAGAGCCCTAAATCGTTCTTGAAGACATTGGGGATTTATGATCCTCAAATCATGAAAGAAGAAGGAAGAGAGAAACCTTCGGTCACTGAATGAAATACATCAAAAATCTAATCACGAGGCAAAAATGTCTCCGTGATTTGAGAAAATAGAGGGCGATGAAATAAGAATGTGGTATTTTATTGATTTACGGAGATGAAATAATTTAAGCATAATTTTGCAATCTTATATTAAACTTAAAAAGTGTGGTAAATTCCGGTTCCTATTTATTTTTTTCGTGATTTAAAAAAATGTCGCTAAATGAATGTGCTTAAATACCGCATTTTTTGTAGTGCGCAAGCATTAAACATTGTGGATATATTCATCACTCTTTCTTCGAGATTTGACTTTTTGTTAGAGCACATCCTCTATAGATGTTAAATTTTCTTGGTGCTACATTATAAACAAGACATTATATTTGTACTTTCTTGTCCTAGCTTCTAAATAACTGATGCTGACTCTAAATATATAGAAGATAAATGAATTTTGTTGAAATTGGTAACAATGATGTACAAAGATTTAAGATCAAATTCCCTTTTATTTAAAAATAAGAAACTTATAAAAAGAAAGAATTATTACTTCAATTATAATTTTACCGTCATCGTAAAAAATGTGGTTAACGGGATGTAGTTATCAACTGTGATTTTTGTAGTGCTCAGATAGCTTGAGCCTCTAAAATTACCAAACCTTTGAATCAATGTTAATAAATCTGAACTAGTCATTAACGGTACTGGTTAATGGGATTGAATAGCTTCAATTAAATTTATATAAATAAAAGTAATGTAAAAAGGGCGAATTTGGAGAAGTGAAAGGACACAGGTTTGAATCCAGAAAATAATCTCTTTGCACATTTGCGAACATAAGACTGTTTACAAAGATTGCTCTTTCAATTCCTAAGACTTTGATCCATTTCTTATGCCCGAGGGAAGATCAAAATAAACTATGTTGTCGATAGAAGTAGAACAAACTAAAACTGCGGGGTTTCATATTGAACACCTGAATCTCTAGTAAATCAAAAGAAACATAAAATGAGATTCGAAAGTTTTTTATTTGATTCATTTCTCAAGTTACAAAAAAATAAAATAAAAGAACACTCAATAGTTCATCAACCATTGGTTTCCTTACAGTTTATTACGTAAATAAACATGTAAAGAAGATGATGAACACTTAATCATCCATGCATGTACGCAAGAATGACATACACTCACTTGAATGAAACAAGAAGCCGAAAGATAATGCAAGAGCAAGGGCGAATAATTAAGCAAAATAAAAGATACGAAATCCTTAATTGTCAGGCAGACATAGGAAATCGCTTGGGGCTTTCTTTGAGCAAAAATTGAAAAGGAAGGTAAATGAGACTGGAATGTTGATATTAATGCCACAAACATTTGCTTTAAGGGCAGTGCAGAGGCAGACTGCAGCGTCAAAAGAAGCTAGTCCTTCGAAGAAAGAGCAGCAAGGTGTCTTTTGCGGTCCCATTGAGAAGTTAAAGTTCCCATCTAGCACACTCGTACATACACTGAGTCTAAGTGCGTCACGAGGGCACGATGAAATTGAAGGATCGGGTTTTGGTGGTTTTGGGGGATTTGGTTTATGCGGGCTCGGGGGCTTTGGTTTATGTGGGCTCGGGGGCTTGGGCTTATGCGGGCTTGGTGGTTTCGGGGGACACTTCACGCGTGCAGAGACATGTGCAAAAAAGAGAATATTGAGTAAGAGGAAAATGGCAAGCGAAGAACTAGTTTTCGGAGCCATCTCAAATCAATCCTATGTATGTTATTTCCTTCTTCGTTTAATTAATTTGAATCGCAAGTAGCACTGCTATTAAACTTTTTGGTGTAAATTACTACTAGTTAACTAGCAGGGCATAAAAGAAACGAGTGTCGGTGAAGATGAGAATTGTTTGTGTGAATGGTGGCTTTTATAGTGCTCGTGATGTTGTGGGGTCGTTGAGTTGTAAGAATTTACGTGAAGAGTTAGCCTAAAAAGTAGGACGGGTCTGAGAGTCTTAGCTATATTAAGGCAAAGAATTAACCATGTTTTTTTAATTTGAAAATTTTAGTGGGCATTAGGGCATAGCAAACGATGATCCTGCGACTCAATCCCTTCTCCGATTCCACGGTAAGATAAATTGAATCCACATGCAGAGAATTATTCAAAGTGTTAATTACTAATTGCGGTAAGAAAATAGCCATATCCTATAACTGGAAATTAAAATTATGCAAGATACCTGTTACCTAATAACTTTGTGCAAAGCCCAACCAAACCCAAGTCCAGCAATACGTAATTAATTAAAAAATCTTTGGTAATTATTTTCAAAGACTCCACGATCATCTCAAGATTATCTTTTTCTGGGTCTATAACCTATTTTGATGATGGGCAGAATGTCACTTAGGAGATTAATGTTACTGTTAATCCTGTCTATGAAGTAGCAACCACCACGTGAGGGTTGCGTGAAAATAAACTCGGATGGTATGGTGGTAAAATGTCGTTAATATGGAGCTGCTGGTTGTGGTGGCTTTGTAGACTTGGGACAAGGAATTAGAATTAGAGGGTTCACTCGCAACTAGTCAAATTAAAACTGCGAAAGAGAATGCCATATATTGGTTTGGAAGCTTGGAAAACCTGGTTTTTCTTGCTGAAGGGTGAAGGCATTAATTGATTAAGAAGATGAAGGTTATGCTGGAATTGCAGCACTTCTAAAGAGAAGCTAATGTGTGTGCGGATAGGCTAGTTAACTAGTCTATCTCAATTCTCTATGATGATTTTTTTTTCTTCTTTTTTTCTAAGCCTCCATCTGAAGTTGCAGCCAAATAAGTTGTTATAATTATAGAGAATTTGATAGAGTAAGAAAGGATGACGAGAAAAATAAATATAATAATATTATATACTAACATGATATGATTTGATGTAAAAGATAATAAAAAATATTTTTAATTTATACTAAACAGTGGACTCTAAAATAAATAAATCATAAAATATATTAAAATAAGAATATTAATACTAAAATATCCTCTAGTATACTTTAATTTTTTTACTTAATTAAATTCCATAATTATAATATTTCATAATTACATCTTAATTTATGGCTAATTCCATTTGGCCTCTTGGTCACCCAAATGATAATAAATTAGGTTCCCATCCAATTGAACTTAATTAAAATTTCAATTACTCGATGCCTACTTTTTATCTCCATTTTTTCTTTAATTATAAAAGCATTTTAATAAAAGATCTCCCTAGCTAGTAGGTAGATGAGTTGCTTGCCTTTATTTATTTATTTTTGGTAACTACCAGGTTTTATGAATTCGATATAAGGAATCTCATGGAGTAATCAAGCTTTACGATTTTATTTCTTTTTGGTCTAAATGTGATGTAAAGTAAGAAAAAAAAAGTACAAAATTTATGTTTGTATGTGGTGTGATAATTTATATTATATTTTAAAAAAATTGAATGAAATATTTCTTGCAACAAAATTACTTCGAGGCAGAATGTTTGTAAAATTAAAAAGGTGGGCTTTTGTAATTAATTTAACATAATTTCAAATTTTAAAAAGTTAAAATTATATGCCCAAAAAATAATAAGATAAAAAAATCACAGAAATATTTTAATAATAATTCACTATTATTATTAGTGACTAATTTTGGAGGTCCAACAAGAATAGTATGTTTTTCACAATGTTTTAATACTTTAATGCAAATACATGTAATATGGATTCGTATATATATAAAATGAGCTAGGATCCTTTGACATCGGTGTCAAATTTGAATTAGGTGAATAAATATTTTCTTAAATATTTTTCTCATTATTTATAGGGAAATGATCGGTTTACAATTTTTTTTTTACACCAGTCATACTTAGTGTAGTTTGAAAGGGTTTATAAATAAAAAATTTGTAAATATAATCTTCCCGTATATGAGAAATGATCCATTTACAAACTTTTTTTTATAAACTTACAAACTACATTATGTCTGACCGGTAATACTCTACTCAAGAGTATCTTACCGATCAGACATAGTGTAGTTTGTAAACAAAAAATTTGTAAATATAAACTTCCCCTATATATTTGAGTTAGGATCATTTTACACCAGTATAAATTACACTCTTAATCTTATGCGTTAATTTCACTTATATGTAAGGGTTCGAATTTTTTAGTAATGTGAGTCATTAGATACAAGTGGATCAATGGTCAAGATTGAGTGTAAGACTTCTAACTCTTATACTGGTATAAAAATATCTTGTCCTTATATATATATATATATATATATATATATATATATATATATATATATAGAGAGAGAGAGAGAGAGAGAGAGGTATGATCCTTTGACACGTCAACTGAGAGCCGTTAAATAAAAAAAGTTCAATGACTTTGCTTTGTAAGCAAGTGACACCATTTATCTTTTTTTATCTAACTGCTATGAGATAAGGTGTCAAATTTTAAATTTGACACTAGTGTTAAAGGATCATACATCATATATATAAATATATAGAGTAAATACCCTTTTTAGTCCTCAACAAATTTCACGATACTCGCTTGAGTCCCTAGCAAATAAAAAGGTCCATCGTGGTTCCTAAGGAATTTAAAATGGACCCATTTTAGTTCTTTTAGGGATTAATATGGTTTTTCTTTTTTGAATTTGTGAAGGATCATGATTTTAATTAAATGAGTCCATTTTGAATTTATTAGGGACCACGATGGGCCTTTTTATTTGTTATGGACTAAAACAGGCGTCGTGAAATTTGTTGAAGACCAAAAAGAGTATTTACTCATATATATACATGGGGTCAGGATCATATTTCACCAGTGTAAGTTACACTCTCTCTTGACATTTGACATCTTGAAATCACTCCTTTTACTGAATAATAGTGAGAATGAATGAAGTGAAGTTACAGATGAACGTAGCACTAGCTTATATACAAAAGTTATTACAACTAACTACAAAACTAACCCTAATGGAAAGAAACTAACTCTAATAAAATAAAAACTAATTCTAACAGAAAAGAAACAATACAACAGAAAGTAGTTATAGTCACGTGCAAGTTGGAGCTGCATTGTCTTTGGTGGTTGTGTGTTGTAATACCCCCCACAAACTGGAAGGTGAAGATTATGAACACCCAGTTTGGAAAGAGACCCACGAAAAGCAGTAGGAGGAAGAGGCTTAGTGAAGAAGTCAGCCAGTTGATCAACCGTGGAGATAGGAAGAAGATGCAGAAGACCAGAACGCAATTTCTCTCGAGTAACATGGCAGTCAATCTCTATGTGTTTCGATCGCTCATGAAACGTTGGATTATGAGCTAAAGAAATAGCAGAACGACTGTCACAATAGACAGCTGCAGGCTTGGACCAAGAAACTCCAAGGTCAGAAAGAAGATATTGTAGCCATTGCAACTCACAAGAAATGCTAGCGAGAGCACGATATTCAGCTTCAGAAGAGGACCGAGAAACCGTAGCCTGCTTCTTGGAACGCCAGGCAATGAGAGCAGAACCCAAATAGATGCAATATCCAGTCACAGACCTGCGAGTGTCAACACATGATCCCCAATTAGAATCAGCAAAAGCACAGACGGTGAGAGGATTATTGGCAGGCAAGAAGAGACCACTAGCTGGAGATCCTTTTAAATAACGAAGAACACGATAAGCATCCTGTAGATGAGTATCATGAGGTTTGGAAACGAACTGGCTCAAGCGGTTGACAGAAAAAGAAATATCAGGTCTTGTTATGGTCAAATATAATAACTTGCCAATGAGACGTCGATATGAAGAAGGATCATCAAGTGGTTTTCCATCAGAAACCGAAAGCTGGACAGAAGAATCCATAGGTGTAGAAACAGGCTTGCAACCCAAGTAACCAGCATCAGAAAGGATCTCCAAAGTATACTTTCGTTGGTTGATAACAACACCAGCCTTGGAACGAGCTATTTCCAAACCAAGAAAGTAACGAAAATCCCCTAAGTCTTTGATCTTGAAAGAGTCATCAAGATGCTGCTTGACGCGCTTAATCTCAACAAGATCATTTCCAGATAACACAATGTCATCAACATATATTAATAAAGCAGTGAAAAGAGAACCATGCCAAATAGTGAAAAGGGAATGGTCTGCATTAGACTGCTTGTAACCAAGAGAGAAGAGAGTGGAGGACAACTTCGAGTGCCATTGACGGCTGGCCTGCTTTAAACCATACAAGGATTTTTGCAGGAAGCATACCTGGTTTGGCTGAACAGAAAGACCTGGAGGAGGTGTCATATACACCTCTTCATGGAGATCACCATGTAAGAAGGCATTGTTAACATCAAGTTGTTGGAGATACCAACCCTTAGCCACAGCAACTGCAAGGAGAGCGCGAATGGTGGTCACCTTAGCTACTGGGGAGAAGGTATCAAAGTAGTCCACTCCCTCAAGCTGTGTAAACCCCTTTGCCACCAAACGGGCCTTATGCCTCTCAACTGATCCGTCAGCACGGTATTTAACCTTGAAGACCCATTTACAATCAATGGGACGCTTATTAG
The DNA here is from genome assembly GCA_032173675.1 of Gastrolobium villosum. Lineage (NCBI taxonomy): Eukaryota > Viridiplantae > Streptophyta > Magnoliopsida > Fabales > Fabaceae > Gastrolobium > Gastrolobium villosum. The sequence goes on along the minus strand of JAVKPL010011739.1, from coordinate 9,895 downwards.
GAGGAAGAGGAACCAAGGACCATGTATTATTTAGTTCAAGAGCAGACAGTTTAGTGTGCATTGCCTGCTGCCAATGTGGATGCTGAACAGCTTGGGCATATGTATGTGGCTCAGTGTGAACCGTGACATTGAGACAAAAATGTTTGTAAGGAATGGAACAATTATCATATGAAAAATAGTGAGATAAAGGATAAAGAGAGATTGTACCTGAGGAAAACTGATCCGAGGTAGCAGCAAGGAGGCTGCAGTGATAGTCACGAAGGTAGCTTGGGGGATGGTGAGTGCGAGCAGAACGTCTAGGAGGTAGTGTGGGTGAATCAGGTACGGTGGGGGAAGCAGGTAAGAAAGTAGGTAATGTGGGAGAGGTAGATAGATCAGAATGTGGATGAGATAAAGTTGAAATTGATGAGGGAGCTAATGGGTCAGAACAAGGATGAGGAAAAGGGTGGTTGGAGTTAGTGTCAGTAGGTAAATCATAGGTAGGTTGAATGGGTAAAGATAAAGTAGAGTGTGATGGGTCATGGTTGAGGTCAGATGAATCACGTGCTTGGACTGTGGTAAGGAAGGGAAATTGGTCTTCAAAGAAGACAACATTGCGGGAAAGATGGATCTGGCAGGTGATCAAATCATAGACTAAGTAACCTTTGGTTCCGGTTGAATAACCAAGAAACACACCCTTTCGTGATCGAGGATCAAATTTGGTGCGATGGGCTGTGATGGTGGAAGCATAACATAAACAGCCAAATGTCCTAATGTGAGCAAGAGTAGGTGGAGATGTGAACAAGACCTCATAGGGAGATTTGTGTAGAAGTAGAGGTGTGGATGTACGGTTTATGAGATGAACAACATGTAAGATTGTGTATGACCAAAGAGGCAAAGGAAGGTTGGCTTGAAAAAGAAGAGAACGGGCAACATTCAAGATGTGTTGGTGTTTACGTTCCACAACACCATTTTATTGTGGAATTTCTATGCATGTGGTTTGATGAAGGATACCCTTGGTAGAGTAAAAGGCCTTCATTAGGAATTCACTCCCATTATCGGTTCTGAGAATTTTTAATCTTGCAGTGAACTGAGTTTCAACCATAGTAATGAAGTTAACTAAATGGTTTCGAGCTTCACCTTTAGTTTTCATTAAGATGACCCAAGTAAATTTAGAAAAATCATCAACTAAGGTAAGGAAAAATCTGTCACCATGAATTGATGAAGTTGAATATGGTCCCCAGATATCTGCGTGTAACAAATCAAAGATTTTATTTGATTGAGAGGTGCTGGATACAAATGGAAATCTTTTCTGTTTAGCTAAGAAACATATATCACAAGGAGATACATCAGGTGATGCAGAAATAAAAGGAAAATGAATTGCCATTTGCTGCATAATGGGTAAAGATGCATGGCCAAGTCTTCTATGCCACAAAAGGGCTGTCTTATTTGAAGTAGTGGTATTAACAGTGCAAGGAGAAAAAGGTTGAGCAGAACATTGTGTGCTATCTTCATGGACTATCACATACAATCCCTGCTGTTGCCTAGCAAAACCAGTCATCGTTGTGGTATGGGGCTGTTGAATAAAACACATGAAATCACGAAAAATCAGTGAGCATTGGGTACTTTCTAGGAGTTTAGCAACAGAAACCAGATTGACATTGAAACCAGGTGCATAGAGGACATTGGTTAGAATAAAATTGTTGGTTAAGCTAACACTACCTGAGTGTGTGGCAAGAATCTGGTGGCCATTTGTGAGTAAAATAGGAATAGGCTTGATTTTAGATAAACAAAGAAAATGGAATTTCTCATATGATATGTGATCAGTTGCTCCTGTGTCAAGCAACCATTTTGTGTGTGATTTACCTGGTGACTGTATGGGAGAAAGTTGAGCATCTGAATTTACTTGTGCGGCTGACACTTGCACATGGTTTGAAGCATGATTGGTAATGTCACCTTCTGAATTTTGTGACTGTAACAGATGGAGAAGTTGCTGACATTGCTCCTGTGAGAAGGGAAATTGATTGTTTGGTACCTCTTGATTAGGGGTCAAGTGCACAGCATCAACATTGTTGGCTGAAACATCATTCCTGAAATTATTTGTTGAAGTATCATTTCTGGAACGAAAATTTGGTGGAAATCCATGCTTTTGGAAACAAGTCTCCACAGTATGATTGGTACGACCACAAAAAGTGCATAGTTTTCCTCCATTTACATAGCCTCTACCATAACCATTGGAGCGTCCACGTCCTCTACCAAAACTATTGTTGTTTCTCTGATAACTATTCTGATTAGCCAGATTAGCAAACACACCTGTTCCAGTATTCATTTCATTGGACAAATCAGAGTGCAAATGTCTCTCTTGCTGCATCACCATGGAAAACACTCTGTTTACATTTGGAAGAGGATCGAGTAGCATGATCTGCGATCTGACTTGTGCATACTGTTCATTAAGGCCCTTGAGAAAGCGTATCACATAGTCACTGTCTCTGTAAGCTCTTATCAAAGCTAAGGTACATCTGCATCTAGGTAATGGCTTGAGATTCTCAAGCTCATCCCAAAGCGTTTTTAGGTGAGTATAATACTCACTAACACTTCGTTCTCCTTGCTGTAGCTTATACAAATCTTCTTGTATATCTGAAATACGGAATAGATCAGATTGAGAGAAACGATCTCTCAAATCATTCCACACATCATAAGCTCGATCTATCCAAAGTATAGATTGTGCTATATTTTCAGAAATTGAACGGTGGATCCACGCAAGAACCATCGTGTTGCAGCGCAACCAAGATTGAAACAATGGATCTGTGGAACACGGAACTGTAATCGAACCATCTACAAAGCTCAACTTGTTCTTCGAAATCAAGGCTACGGTCATGGCACGCGCCTATGTGTGATAGTTCTTACCTGTTAATGGAGGCGAGACTAAGACAATTGATGGACTTACATTTGGATGGAGGAAAAACGGATTCGATTGATTGGTAATATTTTCTGGAAACTGATCGTTGTTGTCCATTGATGAAAAGAAATACTAGAAGAAGAGATCAATCAATAGATGAAGAAGAAAGCGCAACCAATCGAAATCTACCAAGGGAATTTGCGCAGCAGAAAACGTGGATACCAGAGCCCTTTTAGAGCTCTGATACCATCTTGACATTTGACATCTTGAAATCACTCCTTTTACTGAATAATAGTGAGAATGAATGAAGTGAAGTTACAGATGAACGCAGCACTAGCTTATATACAGAAGTTATTACAACTAACTACAAAACTAACCCTAATGGAAAGAAACTAACTCTAACAAACTAAAAACTAATTCTAACAGAAAAGAAACAATACAACAGAAAGTAGTTAGAGTCACGTGCAAGTTGAAGCTGCATTATTTTTTTGTGGTTGTGTGTTGTAATACTCTCAATCTTATCCGTTGATTTAATTTATATCTAACGGCTAAATTTTTTTTAGTAATGTGAGCCGTTGGATACAAGTGGATCAATGGTCAAGACTAAGTGTAAGACTTCTAACTTTTATATCGGTGTAAGAATATCGTGCCCCGTATATATGTACATATGTGTGTGTTTGTTTTTGGTTTGTAATGAATGAGGGTGATTTTGTAATTGCAGGCTTTCATAGTGGGGGAGCACGGTGATAGCTCGGTGGCGCTGTGGTCTAGCATAAGTGTTGGGGGTGTACCGGTGCTAAGTTTTCTGGAGAAACAGCAAATTGCGTATGAGAAAGAAATGCTAGAGAACATACACAAAGAGGTTATAGAGAGTGCTTATGAAGTGATAAATTTGAAAGGGTACACTTCTTGGGCGATAGGATACTCGGTGGCAAGCTTGGCATGAGATTATTTAGAATGATCCGGATTTTTTAGGTGATTCTTGAGAAAGTGAAAAAATAATAGGAATAAAAAAGAAAAAAAAATTAATGTTATGATAGGGAGCATCACAAGATTCGATGGTTTCTGGATCATATTAAATATTTTGCATTTGAAATAAAATTCAGATAGCCAACTGATTCTGGACCTCAAGGATGGTGGTGGCGGAGTCCCTGAGCCTTTGCGCCTCCTCTTCTGTCAAGTGCACATTGGTTACACCCAAAACCCCTCCTCTTCCAAGCTGTGCTGGCAAGCTAGAACACTTCTCCACCATCGATCTCATAAAGAGAAATATTTTATATGGTTCATGACACTGAATTTTTTGGTACTTCCTTTTATAACAGTAATTTTTTCTTTCCTTTTTTATTCATTTTTTTTTTCCAATTTTACCCTCCTATTTATATTAAGCGACCACCCAAAAAATGGTGGTCCCGGTTCACAATAAATAATCTCTGTATCATCAAGTCACATTGATACTATTCTATATCAATGGCCGGTTATTGTCTGCATTTTATTTTTTCAAGATACCGTTTGGCCAAGTTTATTTATGATCATAATTGCATTTTTATTTAACATATTATTTGTTATTGGTTAAATGTTATGTGAATTTTTTTGAATAAAAAATATGTCAAATTTATTTTATTTTATGTCAAGCTTGAGTTGCCAATAACTAATTGATTAGCGCCATCCATTGAAACATTATTGGACTGAATTCCCTCCAATTACTTCATAGATAAGGAATATATTTAAACTGTTATTTTTCCCCAGATCCCATCACTTGGCAAAGTCCTAAGCTTCAAGCATGGCACTAACAAAACAATTCAAACCCTATAACTTAATATGTGATTAAATGATTCTTTCTCTTCTTAATTACTTGCATGCACATGTTAATGGGAAAACAATGTGTTTTCTAATATATCTTTGGTTGAAATATTTTGCAATTGAGCTGGATCGATCGGTAATCTACATTAGGTGGGTAACAGTATTTTTCATTGATTGGTACCCACCTAATGAAAAACCCCAAATCAATTAAACTGATTAAACCGTTTTAAATTTTCATCAAGATATTAGAATTCACTCAAAATAAAATAAAATAAATCCAAAATTTTTCCCTTTTCCAAATTTTAACCTTGCTTCTTACATTTAATTTTTCTAATTTCATCAAATTTCGAGATTCGGAACAGTTCAAATCATTTATCATCCTACATCCATCCTAGCTAAATCCCTAATTATTTGAGTAAATTAGGGATATTATTAGGCCGGTAGAGAGAAATTAACGGAAGAACTTGATTTTATAAATAAAATAGATAAATATTAAGTTCGTGTAAAAAATTATTGAAAAACTAAAATTACACATTGACCATAATTAGAAATACAAAAAATACAAAACTTAAATTGCATGATAGAATGTCAGAAAAACTGCCTTGTTGAATTTCGGAAGAGGATTTATATTCAGACACGCTAGTGACGCTACCAAAACACCAAAATAGAGAATAAATCTTTGGTGCTACTGTAGCATGTGATATGAAAATTGTTTGAATCTTGTGCAAGCTCAATTATTGATTTCCTTTACTATTTTTTAATTATGTTTGTATACTTGTCTTTAGTCAAGGCCTGACCTTGTTCCGTATGGCCAGATTCAGCAACAATACAGGCCATATATTTGTAACAAATCAAATAGAATGTATATGTGTGACACTGTATCTTTAAGCATTAAGTATTATTCATTTTGTTGGCATCAATTAATCTTATCGATCAAACGGTGATTACATTTGCATTGGATGTCTGATATATAGCTGATCAACGAGATCCTGCGGTAATCACGCATAAAGCTTTAGAAAGTGTTCTTAACTTTTTTTTTTTTTTTTTGGTTACAGAAAGGGGCAATGCCCCCACAAAACAAAAGAACAGCAAACAAGAAGGAAGGAAAAAAAACAGAACAAGAAACAGCAGAAAACAAAACATCAAACACTAGCAGAAAGCCAGGAACAAGCATCATCCTGTATTTCTCCTAGCAGCCACCTTATTCAGACCCGGATCCAAAAGATCAGCAGCAAGAAGATTTAACAGATCGCTGTGAGGGGAGGAGATTGATTTGAGCCCAAAGGAATCATCCAAAGCCTTCTTCGCAATCCAATCCGCACAGGTGTTGCTACTCCTAGGAATTTTATTCAATAAGACAGTCCACTCTTTCATTAAAAAGACTCGAATCTTAGCTACCAATGGCAGCTTTCGAGTATCATTACCATGAATGGTAAGAAGGCAAAACGCTTGAGAAGAATCAGTTTCCAACACTAGTTTCCTCCAGCCATGCTTCCAGGCGAAATCAAGTCCATAAAGGAGAGCCCAAAGTTCAGCATGCAGAGGAATGCAAGAGCCAATGAAGGCTGAGAAACCGCCACACCATAATCCATTCCTATCCCTCAAGAGACCACCACAAGCTGCCCGATTACCTTGCACAGCCCCATCCACATTTAATTTCAGAAAGTCCTCCGCAGGCCTAATCCACGATGTAGGAAGTTGAGAGTGAGAAGTTCCTGAAAATGTTTTTTTAAACTTAGCCAAACAGAACCTATTTTTCTCAATTTCTACAGCAATAGCCTTTGAAGGATCCTCAGGACGCTGGAAACCTTCTTCGTGAATTTCCTTATTCCTCCATAACCACAAAAAGTAGCAAGTGGTAAAGAAAGAGTCTCTCCAATCCTTGAGGTTGCTGTTGTTTGAAGTGAGATTCAGAATCATCCACTCCCTAAAAGAAATCACAGTGAGGAAACTCGGTGGAAGAGGGTGCAACATGGGCAACAGCCAGCACTTTCTTGCCTTCCAACAATCTCTAAACACATGAAGGCAATCTTCAATCACTTCAGGGCAGAAAGGGCACTTATTGGAACTACCACTCCACTTTTATATTGACTCTCTTGTTAACATTCTAACATGAAGCATTTTCCAGATAAACATTTTGACTCTTTCCTTGCCTTTCCACTTCCAAATACGGTCCCAACAGTCAATGGGGGAAGGATTGCTAGAATCTAACAAGTTATTGTATGCCAGCTTAACTATGGAATGCCCAGGGTTCCAGTTAGTCCAAGCTATGCTATCCTCCTCGGCTTCATCATCTGGATGAGGAATGGCAAGAATTTTGTTCACCACATTAAGGTCAAAATGGTTCACAAGATAATGCACATTCCAGCCTCCTTCAGAAAGGAAAATATTGTTGCTAATCTTTAAATCCAAGACCTCTTGAGAAGGAAGGGTATGAGTATGAGCAAGGAGGTTTGGGCTGAGACCAGTCCAATTTTCTTTCCAAAAATCAATCTTCTTGCCATTACCTATTTGCCAAGAAGTATTGCTTATCATTTGAGGCGAGACCTTACAAATGCTTTTCCACAAGTGAGAATCATAAGGTTTACTAACTACCTCTTTTAGTATATCTTTTCTCCTGCCATATTTGGATAGCAAGACTTGGACCCAAAGCTGAGATGGAGACTGAACCATATTCCAAGCACACTTTTGGATGAAAGCTTCATTCTGGCTGCGGAGATTGAGAATACCTAACCCACCCTGGTTTTTAGGGAGTTGAAGGTGTTCCCAACCGATTGCATGATGCTTCCTATGAACCTCAGTATCTCCCCAAATGAAATTCCTTTGCTTCTTTTCAATTTCTTCACAAATACCCACAAGTAATAAGCTGTTTTACATGTGGAACATAGGGATAGTGGAAATGACCGATTTTGCTAGAGTCACTCTACCTGCCATAGATAGACACTGATTTTTCCAACCATTGAGCCTATTGTTAACCCTATCCATGATCTCTCCATAGTGAAGTTTACTAGTCCGGCCATGTTTCATTCTGTATCCCAGGTATCTGCCCAAGTTTTTTGTTTGTGCAAAACCACTAATCTTCACTATCTCATTAGCAACATCAATTGGAACATTTTTGGAGAAGAAGATATTAGATTTTGGGTAACTCACCTTCTGACCAGACATGATCCCAAACTTTGTGAGGCACTCCATTACTGTCTTGATTTGGTCAATGTTGGCTTCTCCAAAGAGTAACAAATCGTCAGCGAAGAGGAGATGAGATATGGATGGTCCACCTCTACCAGCTGCCATTGACTTCCACTCTTTCTTTGCAATTGCATCAGAAATCAAGTGTGTCAGTTTTTCCATACATAGCACGAAAATGTAGGGAGATATTGGATCTCCTTGCCTCAAACCTCTGCTCGGAAGGATGCTACCAGCCTTGGAACCATTCCAGAGGATTTCAAGCTCAGCTGAAGTGATGCACTGCATTATGATATTCACCAGAGATTCTGGGATGTTTATCTCAGACAACACTTTATATATAAAATTCCAAGACATCCTATCATAGGCTTTCTCTAAGTCGATTTTGATTGTGAAGAATCCCCTTTTCCCCTTCATTCTATTCATAGAGTGAACCATCTCTTGAGCAATGATAATATTGTCCTGGATTTGTCTTTTAGGAACGAAACTGACTTGTTGAGGAGAAATTAGTTTGTTGAGAAGGGGTTTCAGCTTGCTCACTATAATCTTGCTGATACCTTTATAAAGAACAGAACACAGAGCAATCAGACGAAATTGGTTAATCTTTTCTGGTTTTTCCAGTTTTGGAATGAGAACCAGAAAGGTTTTATTTAGATCCTTCACCTCATCCGGCTTCTCCCAAATCTGATGCACACAATCAACCACTTGCTTTTTCATAATATCCCAGTTTTTTTGAAAGAAAAAAGTTGGGAAGCCATCTGGACCAGGAGCTTTGAGAGCATTCATGGAGAAGAAAGCTTCCTTGATACTCAACTCCGAGATAGGATCCTTCAAGGCTGTCAACTCAGTCTCCTCTAATGCAGGCCAGCAAGTATTGGTGACTTCCCAAGGTCTGGAGTGATCTTCTTCAGTAAAAAGATTAGTGAAGAAATCATGAATAATCTTGTTCAGGCTGTCTTCTTCTCTAACCATATGACCCTCATCATTCTTGAGCTCTAAAATTTTGTTTCTGGCTCTTCTAATTATGGTAGTTGTATGATAGAATCTTGTGTTACGATCCCCATCCTCAATCCATTTGCATCTAGCCTTTTGAAACCAAAGAGCTTCTTCTTGTTCTAAAACTCTATTCAACTCATCCTGAAGAGCAAAATCAAGATCAGATTGGGCAATATCATGCTGGTTGGTGTGGTTAATCTGGGTCTCTTCGTGATTCTTTTTCAAAAGGTAATCCTTCCTAACTTGGATACAACCAAAAACTCTTTTATTCCAATATTTAAGCGGATCAATTAGGTTTTCCAGGCAAGTGACAATCTTGGTATGGTGGTTCCAGATAAACTTGAGAAAGTGAACAAAAGTGCTATGACTCTGCCAAGCTACCAGGAATCTGAAAGGTCTCTCTTTCCACTGGTTCTCATTGGGGAAAAGAGAAGAAGAGGATTATGATCCGAGTTTAAGTCTTGGTAAAGCTCTAACATCCGCATCTCCAAAAGTGGTTCTCCAAGCTGCATTTGAACAAATTCTGTCAAGTCTCTTGAAGACTCTATCAAGATGAAGCCATTTGGGTCCCCTCCAAGTGAATTTAGAGCCTCTACAACCCAGATCCAGCATATGGCAGTCATTAACATGTAGGAAAACTTCTGACATCTAGCAATATTCACAGGGGCTCCCCACTACTTTTCTCTTTGAGGAAGCTATCTCATTGAAATCCCCGTCATGGCCCAGGGTCCCATCATGCTACCACTGATTCTTCTCAGATCCGTCTAAAGCTTATCACGGACTTCCTCTAGGATTGGCATAAACCACAGTGAGATGAAAGGAAGGACCATGATTAACAGAACAAGACAAGTGAATGAATTGATTAGATTTCTCTATGACAGATATATTGAACCTTTCTTCCAAAGAATCCAAATACCACCCGAAAAACCAATAGCATCTACTAGAACATACTGGTTGAACTAAGTTGTTTTATTTTCTTCGACAGGCCGCCACAACACCACTGATCCTAAACTTAGGAGCATGTAACCTACGAAGTAG
>JAVKPL010011738.1:0-51857 GCA_032173675.1 Gastrolobium villosum | reverse complement strand
CAGCCCAATACTTAGTTGGTAAGTCAGATTGAGCTAAAAGGGCTAAACCAGTTTCAACAACATGTCTATGTTTTCTTTCAGGTTGGCCATTTTGTTGATGAGTGTAGGGACATGTGAGTCTATGTATAATACCATGTTGCTGCAAATAGGGAGTGAGTTTGAGATATTCTCTTCCATTATCAGTTTGAAGAGATTTGATTTTAGCATTAAGTTGTAATTCAACCATGGTTTTAAACTGAACGAATATATTGTAAACTTGTGATTTGTTTGTCATAGGGTAAAGCCAAGTGTATTTTGAAAAGGCATCTACAAATAAAATGTAGTAATGAGCACCTGAGGCACTTGCAATAGGTGCTGGACCCCAAACATCAGTAAGAACAAGATCCAAGGGATTAGAGTAAACTGTAGTGGTATTAGGTAAGTGAAGTTGGTGCATTTTTGCCATACAACAAGCACAGCATAATCGTGAATCAGATTTATTTGCATATGGTATGTTACAATGTTTAAGAACCAACTTGACAATAGGAAAAGAAGCATGAGCTAATCTCGAATGCCATAGATCTAAAGTGGAAGCTTTAGAAGTATTATTACAAGATAGGAAGGATTTAACAGTAGAAACAGTGGGTACACTAGGTTGATGATATCTTGAAGTAGCTGCAGCAGCAACAGCAACCTTTGGAGACTTTTGTGCTCCATCAAATGCATAGAGACCATTCTTAAGGTTGCCTTGGAGAAGGATCTCCTTGGTAGCCTGAGATTTGACATAGCAAACATTAGGATGGAATTCAAAAAACACTTGATTTTCCTTTGCAAACTGTGACACACTTAACAAATTTTTAGACAACCCAGGAACATGCAGAAGATTGGACAAAGTAAAAGGTTTTGAACTAAAAGGAGAGTATAGAAATGAGTGACCTATGTGTTTGATTTTTAGGTTAGATCCATTACCTACTTGAACAGCATCCTGACCATTGTAAGTAATTTTCTGCATTAGATTGGAGGATTCTGGTGTGAAGTGATTAGTAGCTCCAGAATCTGGATACCAGCTAGAATCAGTCAAGGAGAAATAGTCAGATGCTTCATCATCATGTTGCCTGGTAGCAGTGCTGCTAGTCACTGCTATATTTGCTTGCATGTTGGAGGTGTTATTCTGTTTTAGTGAGCCTTGGTAACTCTGATTAAACCGATGATGACAATCAAGAGCCAAGTGACCATATTTACCACAAACTTGACATTGAGGCCTATTGTAGCCTCCACTGCCATGGTATCTACCTCCTCTTCCTCTGTAATGTTGATAATAACCTCTGTTTACATTTGTTTGGAACCTTCCTCTGTTTGAATTAGAACCTCCTCTATTGAAATTGGAGTTGAAACCTCCTCTTCCTCTGTTTGCAGTATTACTGACCTGTAACTGAGCCATATTGGCTTGAATATTTGATGAAAAATTTCTTTTATGCTTCTCCAACCTTTGTTCTTGAGCCATTAATAAGGCTTCAATTTCACCAACAGTATAAGGATTTGTGCGTGAAATGACTGATGTAACAAAAGCATCATAATCTTCATTCAAACCATCTAATATTGAATCTATGTGATCTTCACAACTAACAGGTGAACCACATGCAGCCAAAGAGTCCACTGTTTTTTTGATTGTAAGAAGATATTTTGATACCTTACCTTCCTTCTTGATATTCTTTAGTTGTACCTTTAATTGTTTGACCTTTGCTCTTGTTTGAGACATGAAAAACTCTTCAAGTTTCTGCCACACTTGGAAAGAACTGGAACAGCCAACTACACACATGTAGATTGACTCAGACATGGAGGATAACAGCCAAGAGAGTATCAATTGATCTTGTTGAGCAGTGACCGTCGTCTGTGTTCCTGTGACTTGAGCACCTTGAGTTGCATTGTTGCTAACACTCTCTGCATCTTCTTCAATAGAGGCTCTTGCAACAGGTATAAAATCTTGAACTTCTTGAGTAATGAATCTGATCAAACCATAACCTTTGATTGTAGCCAATGCTTGCTGCTTCCATGGTAGGAAGTTATCTTCATCCAGCTTAAAGGAGACCGGATTGGAAAAAGAATGAACAGAGCTTTGCACAGCACGATTTGGATCCATGGATCAGATTAGGCTCTGATACCATGAAAGATATCAGAGAAAGAGAAGAGGAAGAGATAAACTGAAGTTTTGATTAAGAAAAGAGTTTGTAATAACAACTGAAAGAGAGACTCCTAGTTATATATATGTTCCTAAACTTAAGATGAATCACAGCCATTCAACAATAACTGAATGATCTGCACCATTCATTAGTAACAAATTATCTAACAACTAACTGACTTCAAGTATTGGACTGGGCCTGTGAATATTGGGCCTGTGGGTGTTGGGCCTGTACACCCTTTACAAATAAAAAATTATTATTCAAACTAATTCTTAAAACAAGTGATTACAAACTTAGTCGATCAAACACAATTTTATAAAATAAATACACACACTTGTCATATATTGATTAAAGTTTTGTTTTATATCCGTTGGTTGTTGACTTCTTGCATTTGACTTTTCTCTAGATTATGAAATTGTCTGTGTCTCCACTTATGCAAAGAGCTATACTGTGACTAAATCTCGATTGACATTAATCCCATAACTGACTTAAAGAGTTGAAATTTGTGAAAATTTCTAAGCTAACTAATCTTAAAGAGATAATTAGATTCAGTAGATAAAAAAAGAGAGTTTCATATGGATATTAATTATGTGCACCACCTTCATAAAACATGTGATTCTTTTTCTGGAAATTCTATTCTGGCTGCTGACTTTGTTTCAATTCAATAGGATATGCTTCATTTTATCCACCAAAAGGAAATGTAAGGCAATATGTATTATTTAGTTAAGTTACTGAGCAATATTTACATGTGTAATAGCTTATGTCATGTTGAAGTGAATAAATGGTTACTAGGGCAAAATAAATAAATGGTTGCCTCTTACCAAATTGGAATAAAAATGATTACCAACTTATTTCATCTTATTTGAGATTTTTTAGTGGTTCATTGATTAATTGACAAATTCAGTCGAGTGAGTAGGACCGCAAGGACGGTAAAGTTCTCTAAGTTTTTATCACAGTTGTGTACCCAAGACTCGAACTTGAAATCACTGATTAAGTTGGAACAATCTCTTACCAGTTAATCCACGTGATTAGTGGCTCACCTTATTTAAAATCCACTTTAAGGTTGCACACCATTGAGCGCATGCAGACCATCAAATGAGGTGAATCCATCATCCTTTTTGCTGCTGGAAATGTTTGATTAGCAACAATGTTATTTATACAATCTCTTCTTACAAAATGTGCACAAATTATTTGGTTACTTCCATTTGAAGAACAACTGTTTTAAAAAATCTCCCCTCTTAGAGGCTTAGACTTCACATCATTTTAAGTCGCCAATAAATTTGGACATTTTCTATTCGTGCCTTACGATGAAAGACATGGACCGTTAATGGCTATAATATGTTGGAAATATTAATAATATATTCCAATAATATGTTCATATACAAGTCCAATAGGTCAAAGCATGGTTATCTAGATTCATATGAGCTAGAGGCTAATAGCTTGCATTATCTCTAGGGTTTTCTAAACTCGAGGTAACACTATTGAGCATTTCAAATTTGATATCTCTTGGAGTAATACTTCAATCACCTCAAAACTCTTCTCCCTGAAACTCATTATCTCCAGCAATCTTGAAGTATTAGCTTTGTGTGTCAGATTTGAGCGAGTAAGATATCTATTCGAAGATCTCATTGAGAGGAGCTCATATTTTAAATCAATTTCACAATTTGACGGAAGAATTTTCCAGGATCTGAATTTGAAGATACCACAGAGGCAACCTTTCTATCTAGATTCCGGAATTTTTAGCCAGTTTCAAGAAGTGAAACTAATTCAGCTTTGTTCTACTTGTCGAGAAGATCGTTTTGGGTGGTCACTCGCCTTAAATAGAGATCGGACGAAGGAGATATGATGATTTGAAGTTTTCTTTACATTTTCCTATTAATTTTATAACCAGGAAATATTTCGGTTAGTTTCCGGCAATAGGGGTAGTCCATGTTAAGGTTTTTGGGCACTCTGAATCTGTTTTTGGAGTCCTTTTTGGAAAATTCCAACTCTACAGAGCGGTTTGACAATAGTTAGTCTTTGAAGTCCATGAACTACAAGGTGCACTCTTTTTAACTTTTAGCTCTGATTAAAAATGGCTAAAAGTAGTTCCTATAATATTATAAAGCTGCAATCATTTGATACTATTGAATTTTATGGTTGGAAATCACATGTTCAACTTGGCATGAAAGAATGTGAAATATTCCATAATATATTAAATGATTTTGCATCAATCATTGAAAAATGTGGATGAATATCAATAGAACAAAGATGAAGATTTTTGTAGAAATTACTTACTAAATTCTCTAAATCTTCGTTTAGCTATGACTTGTAGTGAGTATAAGATGACAAAAAAGATATGAAATCACTTGAATGCTAAGTTCCAAAAATAATAGGAGCTCTCCAAACCTTTCTTAGTATAGAAGTCTTTTGAATTCAAATTTAATATGGATTCAAGAATCACCTCTCAATTAATTAAATTAGAGAATATGAGTAATAACCTAAAAGACGATAAATCTAATATGTCTGATAATCTTTTTGCCGGTCTTGTGTTGATTAACCTATTTGCTGAATAAAGTTCTTTTAAGACTGAAATGGACAGACTAAAAGAACAGAGTGAACTGGATGAAATACATAGGTTTATTTATATTTAGGATCAAAACTATTCTACGAAGAGTTTGGAACAAATAGGACAACAAAAGTTAGTTGCCTACTTAGTTTTATATTCCAATAAACCTCAAAAAAGTCAAAGTCACCAAAAAGTGAATCATCTTTATAGTTAGAGGCCAAAAAGACTATGTTCGAAAGAAGAAGAAGCCCAAGAGTACCTATGAGTCTCCATATCTCAGACATACAAAGTATACAATCAAAGAAAGTCTTCCAGAGCACAGGTCTATATGACAACGTCAGGTCTAAGGAAAGACACACCCAAATAATAAGAGACATTACCTATTGATACTATCTGTGAGATTTCCTTATAGTGTCTCTTTGTGGGTCAGTTCAGTGCGAGCTATTCTCCAATAGGTCCACCCACGAGTCAGCTAAGACATCTCTATGTCTGTAGCTAACGAGGACTCTACCTTGCATCTCCATGCAAGTAGCTGAGATGTACTAGTCTTAACTAAGATCACCAATGCCCATTATCAGTATTTCTAGACTAGGAACATATTTCTAGCAATGGACGTGTGGTGTCATTGAGCCCTCATGATCGTGGTCCTTATCACAGATCCTCAATGTGACATCGTTCCATTCCAAGGGCTTTATATAGTCACTCATATTCAATATTTGAAACATGCAATATGAAATAAGATAAAGAATGCTTTTATTCATAAAATTTATTCAGAACAATAAAGAAGTACATGGGTCTATCTGACTCTCAAATTGTCTCTAGGACACCTATGTACTAACACAAAGTTATTACATAATACACTTGGACATGTGAACTATGAAAAGATGCAACATCTAGCTAAACCTCATGATATTCCATTGGATGCCTATATTCAATTTGACAAATGTGAAGTATGTGCACAAACTAATATCATTAGAAAATCTTTTAAGTTGGTTTCTAAAAGCACACAACTTCTTGAGTTAATACATTCTGACCTTTATGACTTTAAAAATTGTGTTACACTAGAGGTGGTTAGAAGTATTTAATAACATTCATAGACAATTCTTTTTAGATATTGTCATGTCTATTTGTTGAAATCGAAAGATAAAGCTTTTAAGATTTTCAAGTTAAGAGTAGAAAATGAACTCAACTTGAAAATGAAGAGGTTTTGGAGTGATAGAGAAGGAGAATACACAATGACAGTGTTCAAGGAATTCTGCGCTTCAGAGGGAAAAATGCTTGAAACCACTGCTTTTTACTCACCCCAATCAAATGGTGTTGAGCGCAAGAATATGACATTAATTAAAATGTTAAACTCTATGTTACTTACAAGTGGCATTTCTTCCTTCTGTTAGAGAAAAGCAATTTTGACTACCAATCACATCCTGAACAGGTTGCCGCACTCTAAGTTGTCAATGACACCTTAAGAGATATGACATAAGCGTTCTTGTAGATATGATACTCTTAAGATTTGGGGTTGTATTGCTTATGTAAGAATACAAGATCCTAAAAGACCTAAGGTGGGACCTAGAACCATTACTTACGTATATCTACGAAGTGCAGCAGACAATGCTGCAAATAGGTTTTTGGATCTATCTACAAATGCGGTGATAGAATCCAGAGGTGCAAAATTATTTGAGAATAAGTTTCTCAAAGATCATGGCTTGAGTACTTCTGGATCTACGAATATGATTTTAGAATCTCCTATAGAATCTGAAGCATGTCTTTTTGATACTAACCCCACACAATTTGTTGTTGAATTAGTTCCAGGTAGAGTATCTATGAGAGAGGGAGTTCCCAAAGAATTTGGCGAGGAGTTTGTCACTTACCATCTAGTGGATGATCCATTCTCTTATCAGGAAGCAATGAGATCTAGGGAATCTCTACTATGGGCAAAAGCCACAGAAGATGAAATAAGCTCTCTGTTGCAGAGTCATACTTAGTAGCTAGTCAATTTACCGAAAGTGGCTAAGGCTATAGGTTGTAAGTGGGTACTGAAGAAGAAACTGAATAGTGATGGATCAATAGCCAGATATAAAGCATATTTAGTAGTTAACGGCTATATAGACAACAAAGTGAAGTGGATTGTTTTGATATCGACTCACCTGTGTGCCATTTATCAACTATAAGAATTCTTCTTGCTTTGACATCCATTGAACACTATGTACTGCATCAAATGAATGTAAAGACAACTAGTGGATTACATGTTAATTTTTGACTCTGATCGTTTTGAAGTGAGTGATATGATAGATAATTTAGCTAAAGAATTTGACATGAAAGATCTTAGTATTGCTACTACCATTCTCGGTGTAACACCCCGTTCTTGAACCGGTTTGTTAACATCGATTTATGATATTAAGCGCAGTTACAATCACATTGGTTCAATTAAAAATCTGGTTAAATTTTTCTTTTAAAAACAAGCCGAATTTAAATTACCCAATTGCGTGACAATAACCATAATACATTGCGAAATAAAATAATTTACTCTTAATACCATACTCTCATTTCATTAGACCAAAGGTGGTTAAATGTCTTCCTCTCTGTTTTAGCAACGCATGGTTTCAAACCGCGTCTCAATTGGAGCTCTACAGCTCAAGTCATGACCATTTAAGTCCACACAAATTTATGTGGACACAGGTCATGCGCGCTAAAGTGCGCTGTCGGGCGCTTAAGCACCCACTCGCAGAAAGAAACCCATATTTTTGCAGCGCTGGGCGCTAAAGCGCGCATCCGGGAGCTAAAGTGCGCTAGCCGAGCGCTTAAGCCCCCATTTTGGGCGCTGAAGCGCGCAGAGGCAGAGTCTTGGCCCTCACAGGGGCAGCAGGGCGCTAAAGCGCGCTCCTAGGCGCTTTAGCGCGCTGACAAGAAATTTTCAGCACTCTCTCTTTTCTTTCTCAGTTCATGGGGGATGCATCCAACCCCTTTTTTCAACACCTAATCAACATGTCAAAACCTTAATACATGAATATAATCAATGCACATGCATCAAATGGTTTCCATGTCTTTTCATCATATCTTTACATCATGTTTACAAGTTTCAATTACAAAGCATGGGACTTAGCTACAAAACACTATGATCAACTCCTTGACTCCCATCAACAAAAGAGATACCAAAGGGATGAGCATAGGCTAAGTCCATCCAATTAAAACATAGCATGCATATGACAAATGACTTTCATTTACAATCCTATACATAGGAACTACAAAATGGCATGCTTAATCAAATGACACTATATCTTCATATGTCCATTTACTTCAAATATGGCCACTTGCCATCAGAGGCTCCTGCAACATCCTTTCCTGAAAGGGGGGTCCCCAACAACACGGGGTGAGATATACGAATATATCCAGTAAACCAGAGGTCCTTGGAGCATCTTTCCACCCCATAGTTCAATAACAGTGTAATAGCAATGACAATAATAATGCAGTAAACACATATCAATGCAAGTGTACACAACATCTCCAGGAGAAATCCCTTGAGCTCTCGAGCTGTCCTAAGGATACTCAAATACAAATAGTCCTACTGGCCAGCTAAACTACCAAGTATGATTTACGCATCGTCATGCAACATACCAACATAAGGAAACACCATCCTATGTCACACCAAAGCATGCAAATATGTATAACAAAGCATTACACTATTTCATTGCATTTATATACAACAACACACTCATTACCCGTTCAGGGCTTGGGGGAACAATAAAGGGAATTACACCCAAGGTCCGAAGGCTTACCTCAAAGCTTCCAACTCAACCTTTGTTCTTCACCAACCTTCACAACACAAATACCAATTTCCAAGGAGCTAATCGAGCTCCATAGCTTGCTCCAACGGTTGGTTACTCACGGTTGGTCCAAATGCCTCAATCCTAAGCATCACATGGACATAATCAACAATCAACCAAACCAAACCATTGATTACAAAAACAAGCCAAACCATAGTCAAGTGCATAATCTTGTAATTTTTCAAACAAAATCATACGACTATCAAAACTCATTTTCACCGATTAAATGTCATTCATAGCATTTTTATCAACATACTCTAGGCCTCAATCTACCTAGAATATAGCCCATTTACTCAAGTTTAACAAACCCCAAAATACCATTCATCCAAAACCTAAATCATGAATTCTCCATGAATATAGTGTTCAAAGGATGAAATCTTACCACCAAGTATTGCACAATCAAGGGGTGATGGTTCCTCAAGCTTCCATGGAAGTAGAAACCAACAAATCTCTCAATTCCTCCAATGGATCGAATTTTAGGAGAAAGAAATCTCACACCACAACACTCCCCACTAAGACCCAAGCTAGGATTATGAAAGAGGGGAAGATTTGGAGTGGTTTAGGCTTTGGAATCACTCAAAACCATCAAGGATTGCCCACTAGGGTTTTTCCCCCTTTTTCTCTTCTCTTCTACCTTCTCCTTCTTCCTTCTTTACTTCTTCTCTTCTTTTGTTCCTGCGCGATGGGTTGGGAGGGAAATGGGTTCCTTTAAGTGACTTGTCAATTAACACAAGTTAAGTGGGTATTGGTTCATCTATCTATTCAATTCCATTAATTACCAAACTTTACCCAAAAGTCTGGAATGTTTTTCTAGGAATATTTTCACTTTCATTTTTATATTTTGGGTACTTTTTCTACACCCATTTATACCCCTTAATTTTCACTGAGTACACTTTTTATCTCAAAAGTGACCCTAGCTAATTTTATTAGGGAATTTACTTATTTTTACTCACAATTACATGCTTAATTATCTAATCACATGTATTTTGCTAATTAATTATGTTGGGCTATTATACTTGGTATGAAAGTAAGCTTTGAAAGGCAAGTAATCTCCCTTAGCCAGAATCATTATATTGAGCAGCTACTTTATACCTGAGGAAACAATGAGTGAAACTGAGTGAGACATTATGTGATTATAATAAAAGACTGAGTCCTCGTGAAAGGACCAACGTTAATCAGTTAAAGTATTCAAATCTAATTGGTAGTCTCATATATACTACAAGTTGCACTAGACCTGACATGGCCTTTACAGTTGGCATGTTGAATCCTTTCACTAGTAATCCTATTAAAGAGCATTGGGAAGCCCTCGATAGGCTAATGAGATACCTCAAAGGTACTAAAGATTATGTTCTACACTACTCTGGTTATCCTTCAACTGTGGATGGGTATTCTGATGCGCCATGGTGCTCAGAAATAGGAAATAGTAAGTCCACCAGTGGATATGTATTCACTTTGGGTGGAGCTGCTATTACTTGAAAATTCAAAAGACAGACATGCATTGCATTGTCGTCTATGGAATCAAAACTTTTTTGCTTTAACCTCTACCGGCAAAGAGGCATAGTGGATAAAAAAATCTGATTATGGATATTCCTTCGACTCGACTAAAGATTAATTCTTTAAGCCTATTATGTGATAATCAAGTCATTGTCCAAGTTGTTAAAAACTCTCTCTTTAATTCAAAGAGAAGAAATGTGAGGCTGAGACATGCATTGTTGAATTATTTGGATGAGTTTAGATTAAATCTAAAACTCTAAATATTTATTTTGGTATGTTGGTATCATAACAGATTCATGATAATGATGGTTTATTTATTTAGACTTCAAATGATGATTGAGTTTGATATCTTACTATTAAAACTCTTTGATTGATATGAGTTAATTGTCTCCGACTGGATGTGAATGATTCATGTTTGTTTGAATGTTACATTAATCACTCTATTGGATTATGTTGTATGGTGAACATAGGAGTAAATTTGTTGGATATATTAATAATATAGTCCAATAGTATCTTCATATACAAGCCCAGGAGGTCGAAGCATGGTTATTTGGGTCTATATGAGCTCAAGTCCAATAGCTTACATTATCTCTATGGTTTCCTAAGCTGGAGGTGACACCGTTGAGTATTTCAAATTTGATGTCTCTTTATATAATACTTCAAACACCTCAAACACCTCAATACACTTCTCTCTCTGAAACTCATTACCTTGAACCTAATATTCTTATATGAGAATTTCATTATTTGCCACGAACCTATCAACACTCAACAATACTAATAAAAAATCCTGCGCGTGCTCTATCTAGATATTGTTTACCCTATATCTTAATCCAAACCCTTACTATCTAGAGCAAACAATTCATTTTCTGACTTCTCCAAACCCAAATTCAAAGTTGCAATACATGTTTGACAATATAAATTTAACATATCTACTTGATTACGAGTTTCCATTTTGTCACCCAACAACTTAGAAATTCAGATCTCTCTCGCTGTTTCCTGTCCACCAAACAGGCAAACATTAGTTAGATACAGATAGGCTTGACCTGCCAATATTACTTAAATTTCATATCATCATATAAAATTGACATTTGACATAACGAATCTCATTTTCCTTCTTTTCCAAATTTTCCTCTTGTCGTATTTGCATGGTTAATTCTGTAGAAATCCCTAGTCTTGTTCATTCGCTAGCTCTGTATTATATTATATACAAATGTGGGGACTTGCATCTCTAATTTTATTTCAAAAGAGACGAAAACATAAATTCTTATCTAGGAAAACTATTTTTGTTTTATTTTTATTTTTATTTTTTTGCATGTATCTAAAATTGGATTCCTTCATGTCGGAATTTCATATTTTATGAGACTAACATTTGAAGATATAGGTACTGGATTTTATACATTTAGTTTGTGTGTATATTTCATGTAAACATGGCTTTAAAAACAAATTATAAAAATTAAAAAGTCCTGCTAAAGAGTTTTTTGAATTTTTTTTTCTATAATAAGACACTGATATTTCCAGACAGAGAAGACTATTCAAACGTGCAAATTTTGGAAACTTCAATCCTAAATCTCATTTTGCAGATAACTATAGTACAAAATTTAGGATGTCACAAAAAAAAAATTCTTTTAGGGATTTCTGGAATAAAAACATATCTTAGTTTGTATCATTTAATGTTTACCATTCATTTATAATATTAAGAATCAATTATAATAAAAAATAATAACAACCTATAATTCTATAAGTACACATTTAAATATGGGGTTTGTTTTTCTCATGTTGCATGAGAAAACAAACCCTTCCTACACACACCATAAAAAAATGTGCCACTCATTTTTTTATTTTTTATTTTTTTTCAATAGGTGGGACCCACACTTAATGTATATATGACATGAGGTTAGAAATCTCCTACTAAGATCTATTTTTCCATTTAAATATACCATTCTCTTACTCTTAAATGACCTAGGATAATTTTTTTTTTTTTGTCACGAATTACAATCCTGTCAATAACCTGGACACATGCATTAAATTCACAACGTTTGGCAGCCATGCATGCAAACATAATAAAAGCAAAATTCTTATCCCAAAAGCATCTAAATATTTCTCGTTTAAAATTACAACCATTTAAATAACTATGACACATGGAGTAAGTTTACAACATTTGGCAATGATTTCTTCTCTGTAACTATACCTGTTCAGGTAACCATAAAAAAAATTTAGGTACTCTACACATGCTTGTAGATAATTCCACTCTGTATTTTATTTATAACACATGCCTACGTGCGTGCTCGATGCTTGCCAACTACTATAATTTAATATGAACATTATATTATATTAGAGAGGACCAATAATTCAAAAACACTTGGCCAGGCTAAGCTCTTCATATAAAGAGCTCCATCAGGTTGGTTTGATTTACTTGATTTTGATAGTAGAGAGTAAAGAAAGAAATGAAGGAAGCAATACTGAAGATGGTGAAAAGCAATGGACAAGTTGCTCCTGCTGCCAAATACTGTGTTACAGGTGCCACAGGGTATATTGGTTCATGGCTGGTGGAGGCTCTTCTTCAAAGAGGCTGCACCGTTCATGCTACTGTCAGAGATCCTGGTTAGTATCCTAATAGTTTATAATTATACCCTTTTCTTCTTCCACTCTTTTTTTTACTTTTTTGTTATTCAAACTAGTATAAGAGGAAGAACTAGATATTGCAACTCGGTTCCTCATGTCGGCTCAGGGGCCTTTTGTGCGAAAGTCAATTAACAAGATCCTGATCTCAGATCTCGGCAATATCTCGGCCTGGATATCACTAGGTCAGGATGCGCAGCGGAAAAATCAAAACAAATAGGAGAGAGAAGAAGAACACAACCAGATTTAACGTGGGAAAACTTTCTCTAATGAAGAAGTAAAAACTACGGGACCTAATCCATATCAAAAATTCACTATGAAAATAATGGTTACAAAAAATCAAATACACCAATGTGGTGGTTAACTCAACCTCTCCAACAATGGTGATAATCAAACTACCTATAGATGTTTCTCTCAAACTCTCTCTACAGATCTCTCAAATGCAAAGCATAACGCTTTGCTCAAACAATCAAATAATTTTCTCTCAAATTTTCTCTCTCAATCTAACCTAGCCGCCACCCACAACTAATGAGTATTTATAGAGGAGGTGGAAATTAGGGCTAGGGTTTTTGGAAACCCCTCAAATGGGCTTGGGCTTAGTATTGAAGGGAGAAGCTCAACACTAGAATCAAAGAAATTATTAATTAAAACACAAGTTATGTGGTAGCATTTTCCCCTCACTTGTTCTTCCTTTAAAATCATCGAAATTAATAAGTGTCACGGCGTACTACTTAATTTTTTTTATCTTTTTTGTCATAAACAAACTTTTGACAAGCATTGTGATAGTTGCGCTTCTATAGGGGTGATAATTTTCAACATTGAGACAGTAGAAATTCGTTTTTGGATTTAGCTGTTGTCAAATTCATGTTATATTTGTGTCAACACGATATTGATAAAAGTAATAATTAGAATACATGTCATTTATGTTGTGTCATGTCAACAACATATAGATTAATTTACATACTTTGAAATTGACAAATTATTCGTATTATGTCATGTTGTGTAGTGTTAATCTATAAAGTAATCGGATCATATTCATGTCAAAGATTTTGATTCATTTTCAAATTTATGTTATTTTCTTGTTAGATGTATTCGAGTTCGTGTCAGATTTTGACCCAACGAGAACATGATTCGCTAAACCAATTTACAAGATTGGTCCTCAAAAAAAAAATGAGAATGGTAATCTAACAATTAACTACTTCAATTTAATGTTAATAAAAATACATATGCTAATAAGACATAATTTGTAACTTGCTATTTAATTTCAACACCCAAATATAATTTCTTTCTTGATGAAATTTTCTTCTTTTCTATTTTTTCAACGAGTAGTGATATTCTAACTACCAAAATTTCTTATTACTAACTTACTACCCATCACATCACCATTGGATCAAAGAGAGAGTGTTAAAAAGTTTTTGAAGAAAGAGAAAATGTTAATCTAATGTTGATTAGATATGTAGTAAATTGGTAGTGAAAAATTTTGGTAGTGAGAATATCTCTCCTCTTTTTCAACACCCAAATATTGATGGACTGCTTTGGCCCTTTATAGCTAGGTACTTGTTAGACCATTCTCTATAAGTGCTTTAACTACTACTTCGTGAAGAAGAAGCACATGTCAAGCAAAGAAGATAATTAGTTGGTATTGATTATGGATATGGTATACCCCACCATTGAATATATTATTTATCTTGCTTTAGACTAACATAGATATTTCATTTTTTATTTTTATTTTGGTATCCACATAGATATTTCATTTTAATCAAAGATCTATACCCTTTTCTCAGGATATTTAATTTACTGATCTTTCTTTGGCGCACAAAACAATTTAGTTTTTTTGGTAGAAAAAACAAAAAGAGTAAAAGAAACAAAATCAATGACTATAGAATTGGAGACAATTCATCTTTACGGACAAAATTTAATCTCTTCCGGATACATGCACGATGATTTGCCATAGTTTATAAAATTGTAGAGAGTTATTCCAATACAATTAACATTGATAACAGAAACTGAATTAATCATTCATGATCAACATTTTTTTAAATATCTGATGGGCTAATGAAATTCAAAATCTATACCTTACTTAAACAGTGAATATTAATGTATAAGCTTGATTTGGTCAAAGGAAACTATTAATTATGGTAAATGTTTCTCTTAATTTCTTTTGTTTTAATGTAACAGCAAAGGCATTGCACCTCCTGTCATTGTGGAAGGGTGGTGACCAATTGAGATTTTTCCAAGCGGATTTGAAAGAAGAAGGAAGCTTCGATGAGGCTGTAAAAGGATGTGTTGGTGTGTTCCATGTTGCTACTTCAATGGAATTCAATGTTAGTGAGAAAGAAAACACTGGTAATGCAATGAATTGATGCTTTCATATACCTTATGTTAGGAGTGTTAGTGTTAGAATGGTGTAGAACTCCCAACTTTTATCGTGTAAAATAACAAATGAGTCCCACATTGGTTGTACGTGTAACTAATGTGGAGTTTATAAGGCCTTAGGCACTCCCACCCTTTGAGCTGAAAAAATGGCCATCCCAAGTTCTTTACATTGTATCAATTGTAATGTTCCTTCCTCTTTCTTTGCATGTATAACTAATGTGGAGTTTATAAGGCCTTAAGCACTCCCACCCTTTGAGCTAGCTTTTGGGGTGGTGTATCTCAAGGTTCTTTACACCTTACATACATAAGGATTATTTAATTTTGTGGAATGGTAAGTGAGACTATATTTTCTTTATTGAAATTGCAGAGGCCTTTGTTCAAGCAAATATAATTGAACCCACAATAAAAGGAACCGTAAACCTTCTCAAGTCCTGCTTGAAATCCAATTCAGTGAAAAGGGTTGTTTTCACATCTTCCTTAAGTACCATTACTGCCAAAGACAGCAATGGGAAATGGAAAACTAGTGTTGACGAATCTTGCCAAATGCAAAATGACAATGTGTGGAATACACAAGCAAGTGGAAGGGTAAGTAATGCTTAATTTCCCTAGTCCACTTGAATTTTACAACAAAAATTGGTTCCTTGAGGGTTTTTTCCTTGGTGGCAGGTTTATGCACTCTCAAAGCTTCTCACAGAAGAAGCAGCATTTAACTTTGCAAAAAAGAATGGCATTGATCTTGTGTCAATCATAACAAGCACTGTTGCAGGCCCATTCTTCACTGCTAATGTGCCATCAAGTGTTAAAGTTCTACTGTCACCATTAACAGGTGATTTTATCATCAATCTACATGTTGTTGTTATTCATCCAGAGACATTGAAAGCTCATGCTTTTATGAGAAAACTACCTTCTTAGCTAACTTGGCCTAAAAGGAGAAAACGTGTGATCCATTAGTTATATTATCCATTACTCAGTTGACCTTTTCTTTATGTCTATAAATGTATTTGAAATGAAAGGTATATAACTAAATAGATAAGTATTAAAATATATTTGTTTCAATAACTTCCATTTAATTCCTGAGTTGTGGTTTCTCGAATGGCCAAAGCTATATTTATTTCAACATCTTCTATATGATTCCTCAATTTTTTGCTTTTCTATGCTACAAATTGCTTGAGTGAATTTAACTATCATTAATGCATGTCCCGTTACCAACCAACATGGAACTCATCACACTGAATATCTTAACAATCTCCTCATCAAATGTGAAATCCAACATTGGTATTCTCCTTCTCAACCGAATATATCCAAGGTACTCAACCTGTCTCCCTCTATCCAATCACCAGACTATTCGAGCCCAACCCAACTCTGATACCATTGTCAGGTTATGATGCACCGA
Source organism: Gastrolobium villosum (assembly GCA_032173675.1). Taxonomy (NCBI): domain Eukaryota; kingdom Viridiplantae; phylum Streptophyta; class Magnoliopsida; order Fabales; family Fabaceae; genus Gastrolobium; species Gastrolobium villosum. Next base: position 35,447 of record JAVKPL010011738.1, on the reverse strand, counting down.
CACTTCAAAAAACTTGACGTATTGCGTTCGACACTTTCCGACACTTTAACACGCGTTGCGGAGACTCAAAAAAGAATTCAAATGTTGCATTGCGTTTTAGTTCCAACTATTAGATTTGTTGCATTACGGTTACTATTTTATCAAGTTTATATGTTTCTTTGCAAAATTGATAGGTATTATAAGTTTAGCTTTATTTTTTTGTTAAATTTTTGAATATTAAATATAATATACATTACCTAAATTAAAAAAATTATTTAATATCAAAATGTGCCCTAAGGTGTCGAAATCTAACATTTTTTAGAATTAACAAGTCGGCGTGTCGATTTCGGTGCAACATAGTTGTCAAGCGTGTCCAAGAGAACGACCACCACCAATCAGCTAAGGTTGCACCAATCATATTAAATGGATCCGACATCATGTCTCAACCCAAAACCTTAAGACATTAGGTACATAGGTTCTCTCACTTATATGGACTTCACTTAATCCATTACTAACCAACGTTGGACTCATCACACTTAAATAATTCAACAAAATGCCCCCCATAATTTTGAACCTCTGCTTCAAAGTGCTTCATAAAGTATAAACTATACAGCTATAGACTTGTGTCCTTAAAATTCTTCATGAGTTATTATCGTTTGACCATAATGATCATATATGTAGGTGGAACTGAGTACTTGAAGATATTATCTGCTTTAAATGCACGAATGGGGTCAATTTCTTTAGTTCACATTGAAGATATTTGCAGTGCTCACATATTCCTAATGGAGCATGCTAAAGCAGAAGGTCGATACTTATGCAATAGTCAAAGTTGTACATTTTCTAACATGGCTACTCTTCTTTCCAAACTGTATTCTGGTTCAAATATGCAAAGGTAATTTCTTGTCTTCTATAGGTAGACTCATTTCCAAATGCATTTTTTTGTTTTCCCATATTGCTGATGTTATTTAAGAGAGTGAGCCTCAGCTTGTTTGTGACTTTAATGTTAGGATAAATTTTAAATGTCCGTTTTTGATTAATGAGTCAGTTATGTCAGTTAGAATATTAACGAGTCAGTTATGTCAGTTAGAATATTAATGAGTCAGTTATGTGTGGAGGTATGTGTAGAGTTATGTTGGTCAGTTTTATAGCTTATAAATAACCTTTATAGTTTGTATGAAATGTAGATCAAGAGAAAAAAAAGAAAGAGCAAAAAAGCAAGAATAGAAAAGAAAAGTTTTTTTTTTTTGTAGATACACAAGTATGGTTGTCTCTTGCATCTGTGTGTATATTCAATTCTAACATTTAAGGTCACTTATTTAAGTATAAGAATTGTAAACACCCTGTTCTTCCTAATCGGGGTTTAAGGGGAACTTTTTTTTTTTTCTGCAGGAAGGCTCAGAAAAATTATGACAAAGTTCCTTCTGAGATTTCATCAAAGAAGCTAAAAGATTTGGGTTTTAGTTACAAGCATGGCCTTGAAGATATAATTTATCAAACAATCATGTGTTGCCTAGATTATGGTTATTTGCCTCCTGTTTAGCCAATAGTCCTTTCAATACCGCTGTAAATGATTCTAAATAATTGAGCTTTCGTATTTCTTTTCACACAAATAAATGAAGTCAACTTTCAAACTACCAACTTCATGAATTTTTGGTATACTTTTTTTTTTCTCGTACCATGGATACAAGAACTCATAGCCAGCATTAATTATCAATAGAAATAGAGGCTAGATACCAAAAGTTCCAAGCATGATATATGGCAGTTACACCAAGGTGTTGATGAGTTCAAAAACACCAAGAATTTATAGTTGTGTCTGCTCTGAATCAATAAACTTTGCTGGTGGAGGGTCTTTTCTTGAGTTTGTGTAGAGTAAATGAAGGGTAGCCAAGAGGCTAATAGAGGCAAACCTGCTGTATAAATGTTACCTAACTGTACTTTCACAATTAGTTTTTTGAGTCTAGAATGGGGACCAAAGTCATAATCCAGAGACTAAGCTTAGAAATCACTTCAAAATATATCTGAGCTAGTTTTGATAAAGTAAGAGTTGGTCAACTAACTTCCTACATAATTTTCATAATGTAGCTTATCTTCTAAGCAGCTGTGAATAGTTTTCACCATTCCTTAGTAGCTGATTTTGTTAATTGAATCCTTCATTTGGTTCAGACATGTTCATTTGGTTTTTTCCCATTTTTTTTTCTTAAAACCAACTCTGGTTTGAAATGCATTGAGTCATGATTGCAGACTTATAAGTTGTTAACTTAAGAGAGAATTTATGGTGAACCGGGACCACCATTTTTTAGGTGGTCCCTTAGTGTAAATGAGAGGGTAAAATTGGAAAAGAAGAAAAATAGCATTGAAATGAAAAATTAGTGTTGTGCAGACTTATCAGTTAAATATTTCCGTTAACTTAGAAGTTAGGAATCATTGCAAGCATTGCTATGCAAATATGATCCTAAACATAGAGCTGAGAAAAAATGGTTAAGAGCTAGGTATAGGTAAGGGTAAACACAAGAAGAAAGGTTTAGTTATAGTTATGTCAGATTATAAGCCATTTTAGGGAGTATTTAGCTACTGGCATCTTTGACATCTTAAACTTTCACTGTTTTTTCCATTGTCTTTATTGCATAGCTTTCACCAACTAGCGAAGTCTAGCATCAAACATTAAAGAGGGAAGTCCCAAATGGTTCATAAAACCATCAGAGCTAAGAAGATTAGCCTAAAAAGCTTCCTGTGTGTATGTAGTTTTTTCAGCCTAATTGCAAGTCAACCCCACCATGCCACCAATCTCCTTATACAAGTTCATCTTTGCCAAACTACTTGACTTCAAAATTTGAAATATCCAAATGGAGTTCATTCAATGACCTCCATTCCCAAACCAGGGAAGTGTAATGACAGTTAGTAAACATTTATGAGATGCATGTGCCATGAGAAATTGAAAGCTGTACAGATGTTACAGTCATGAAGTGACATCACCAACCCCTGCCCAGTTACACGCTCTTAGGAGTTATGGCCCTCAAAAGTGACCAATAAAATTACCATATTCACACTCATATTGTTGTATGACAATGTGTGTGTGTGTGTGTATATATATATATATATATATATATATATATATATATATAATAAGGGTAGGATATTCTTACACCGGTGTAAGAGTTAGAAGTCTTACACTCAATCTTACCATTGATCCACTTGTATCCAATGGCTACGTTACTAAAAAATTTGAACCCTTATATATAAGTAGGATCAACGGACAAGATTGAGAGTGTAACTTACGTGCAGAAATGATTTTACCTATATATATATATATAGAGAGAGAGAGAGAGAGAGTGACAAGGGTCCTGACCTTATCTTAAACTGTTGCTGTTCAGATCAGGATGATCCAATAAACTCCAAGGAAGAATAACTGAAAATTAAATATTAACCAAACATTTACAGCACAAAGGGAAGAAGAGCCAAGGCATATATAGGCCTCATGAATATCTCACTTCTGAATACCTATCCTTCGACCTTCCTTATGTTTGTCTTAAGTTTGGAATCACTTCTGTCCGAAATTTGACCATTACCATCCAAGAAGGGTCCCAAGATATCTGTAAAGAACCAATTCAACCAGAAAGTTCAAGTTGTTAGATGAGGGCTTTTAATGGAATGTTCCTCTCACAAGAGAGACTATTAGGCTTAAAAGGTGGATAATACATCAAGCCCAGTCTACTTATGCTAAAAAATTTCACACACAAAATGGGAGGCAATTAGGATGAAATGCGGGACAGAAAAACCAATTCAACCTAAAAGTTTAAACCGTTAGCTAAAGCTTCTTTAATGGTTTATATTATACTCTAAAAATATCTATTTTGGGTTAATAATTAAATATAAAATGTGACATCTTGCCACATATGCACTAGGTAGGAGCTGCTGTCATAGTTTGGAGAAATGTACATGTCTAGTTAACATATGAGAGAAAGGAGATCAACTACGTTGCCAGATTTCACACTATAATATATTCATTTAAAAATATTAGTCATTTAAACTTTTACACAAATAAGGAAAGTCATTAAATATCATTAATGTGTTCTTCACGTTTTAAAATAAAATAAAATTTATTCTCCTATTATTCTAAAAAAAATTATTAATAACGCTAACACATTCTTTTCTCCGTAGTCTTTATTACTGAATAAATTTTAGATGGATCTCACTGGATAATTTATTGCATAAGACCCACAAAAAGCATTTTCCTAGCCAACTAAGAAGTAGCTGATTATAGTACAACCTACCAATTTTCATTACTGGACCACCTCTATTCAGTCAATTTAGACTTAGTTATTAAATGAGTCCTTATGGAATCTAATCTTCGATTACATTAAATTAAAACAAATAATTTTCGGGCTTAGTTCTAGGCTAGTTAATAAAAATGAACATGCAACTAAGATTCTTCCATCTTTCAATTTGAAAATTTTATTTTAGTCACCTTAGTTGGTTATTGCCATTTCTTTTTTTTTTTTTTTGGTACAGAGTTATTGCCATTTCAATTACTCTTTTTTAAGACATTGTATTAATATAACATACATCAAGTAGAACCTGCATTCTAGCGGAAATGTTGAAGAGATAATTATTTTATGGGTTTATCATCTATCATTTAACATGACCACAAAAACTTTCCTACACTTCCAATATTTTGTGGGGCCCGCAGCAAAAAAAAACTCCAGCACGCAAAACGAATCTCTATAACATAACAGAATCATTTTTCCTAGAACATAACTCTTATAAAACCCTTATTTTAATGCCATTAACTTACAAGAGTTGCATATTTATTTCTCGTTGTGGTGTGCTTCAAATAGCCTGGTGCAGATGTAAAATATTTCAGTTCCATTAAAAAAGAAATACAAATGTATGAATAGGAGGTTCATACAATAAACATGAAGAAGCATGATTGTCTATGGAAAAAAGAATCAAAAACCTTCAAAAGATGAAGGGCAAAGAACCTCCATGGAAAGACCAAAATAGGGGGATCCATAAAGCTACACATTATGTAAGGCATTTTAACTTTGATCCTTTTGGTTCATGGTTTGCAAATTACCACAAAGCAAGGAAGAAGAGCTCTAGGATTAAGCAAATAAAGCTCCTCAATATTTGAATAAAGACCTACTTTCCCAGCCAATGAGTCAAATCCTGTTTGAGCTGCCATTTCCTGAATGTTCTCCAATGGCTTATGAACCCTTCCAGCAATTACTCTGCACACTATCAATGCTTTTCTCAATGATGGATCATCACCAACAATTTCTATAGACTCAAAAGCTCTACCACTTGTTGATGTTGTGAAAACACCTATTCCACCCTTGAGCTCCTTCTTGGTGGAAAAACCATTCCTTATAATTCTACAAACACAACATTTTTCAGATAGGCAAAGACTGGATGAGCCATTGAGACCAAGAGAGCATGCAACAGTGGTTCCATAGAACCTCAAAAGCTCATTCCCATCAGCCAAACACCTAGGATGCTTCTTCTGAAGCTTGCTGGCTTTGATTTTCACCATCTCCCTATGCTCTTCGAATCTAGCCAGAGTCCTTTGCATGTTGTGGACCTTCAAAACTCTCTCAATTCGACCACAGTGGTTTTCAGACTTTAACCAGCTTGTCCTGCATATGATCTCCACTATTTTCCTTGATGAATCCCCTTCCACAAGCTCAGTAACTGTCAAGAGAAAATTTGCTCTTAAATTTAAAATATGTCAAAACAAAAACTTGAAGACACTAACACAATCAAATTTAAATTTTGAGTACTTTCAACATTTCAGGGTAAAGTGGGCTGGGGAGAGAGAGAGAGAGAGAGGGAGAGAGATAGATACTGTTTCTCCTAGATATTTTGAAGGCATAGATTTTGGAGAATCCTAAGGGAGCGTTTGGTACAGGAGAAAGTCTGGGAATCTAAATTTTTAAAAATATGAATTTTACATTCAGAATATCCAGAAATTTAAAATTTAAAAAAATTCAGTTTCCCGGAAATTCTGAAAAACGCCGTGGAGTTGTAAGTTGAAAAGGTATGAAAAAAGGAAAATGAGTTTAGTTGTCCCAAACTGAAAAAGTATGTTAATTTATAAAATTCCTCACCTCAACATAAAAGGGTATGTATATCAAATTTAGATGTGGCCAGAAAGTTTGTGGACAGAAGAATGTTTGGATAAACTACTGTGAGGATTAGATAACAAATGAAAGAAAAACAAAACAGCCAAGGCCACAGAAGCCAACCATGGAAACCAGATAAGCTTAAAATTGACATCTTAAGAAAGAATAAAAAAATGTTACCAGCATGCTTGGACAGATGATGAGCTTCAGCAGCTTCCCATTTGTTAAATTGTTCTCCACATTTGTGACAAGTCATAGTTGAAGAACCATTAGAATCTGTCTCAAGAGACAACCTATTGCTTGAATGAATTCCAACACCATGAAAACCAGACCCTTCTTTATCTGATAAAAGGAAAGGAGATCTCCTTGGAGGAGTGGATGAAGTCCTAAAAGAGGGGTTAAAGTAGTGCATTGTAGGGTGCCCTCCAGGGCCAGGAGTCCCAGGCCTCAAAGTACCCACAAAGGTTGAACCACCATTACTGTTACCACCACCACCACCACCACCACTGCCAACCCCTTCTTGGAATCCACCATATCCAGTGATTTTCAGCTCACACCTTGAGTTACTCAAAATCACTTCATGAGTTATAGGGTTTAGGAACTCACTGCTCCCTATGGATCTTGGACTGCAACTTGGTGGCTTATCAATATGTCTTTTGCTTCCATGGATAACATCTTTGAGATTTGCTATGGACCTTGAACAACCTGACCTTCCTCCTCTTTTGGTCAAGATTGTGCTTAAATGCTTCCTTGATTTTGGATCATGAACATCAGAAGGCTCAGATTTGCAGTGTAGAGACCTCTTCAGATTGAACCACACTGTTGGCATGTTATCTTTAATGTTTCCCTTTTGTCTTTTTTTGCTTTTTCCTCCTTTGTAGTTACACTTCAACTAGACTCCAAAACTTCTGAGCTCTTCAATTTAACTCTCTTACAATGCTCATTCTCAAAATGGTCCATGTTTCTCTTCCTTTTCCTATGCAAAAGTTGATATAATGAATGAAAAAAAAAACTAGATTACAACTTCAGTTACTTTCTGCTTTAAGCATTTAAGCAAGCAACCCCTTTTTGTTTCCTGAAAATTCCTTCCACTTTCCAGGAAAGAACTCAACCATGCATCAAAGGGATAACCAATTTGCTATCAAGAGGAGCAAAATTGAAGAGATTCTACCAAACTATCAAACACCCTGAAAATTCTCAAACATAGGTGTCACCATGAAGAGCATTCTGAAAGGACACATCACACACCTGCTTCATTACACAAGAATGAGTTTGGCAATTTCCATAGAATGGTGTACATGACCCCATCAAAAGCAAGTGAGACAAAAAGGACTCAAATCCATTGAATGGTAGAACATGGATGACCCTATGTTAAAACACGGGTGTTTGGAAGGAAAAGAATCTTTGGCTCTTAGATTTGAGATTTGGGAACATGACACTTACTTGGACAAACCATGTATTGTGGCTCTATTAAATAGGAGTTACTGTTTCTGAAGCTGTACTTACTATTATTATTGACATATAGAAATATACTTACATTAATTATGAAGATTTGACCACAATTCAAATTATTTTAAACAAGTATATTAAAAGGGGTTTGCATTCATCATTTAACTTGACATAAAAATATTTCCTACACACACAATATTTTATGGGGCCCACACTTTTTGAAGTAAAATAAAAAAACTAAGGCACGCAAAACGAATCTCTATAACATTACAGAATCATTTTTCCTACAACATAACTCTTATAAAACTCATATTTAAATGAAGATATTGGTTGTATAAATATTAGAAGGTTTGATTTTTCTCACGTTGTATTAAATAATTTGTCAATTAATTTGGGATAAAGGTGATATTGATGTTGATGTTGATGTTGTATTAAATAATTTGTCTCATCCAACATAAAAAAATAAGTATGTCCCATTTTGAAATAAAGAGAGAAAGAAAAAAAGGTGAGTTGTATTCACTTTTTGTATATTACATAGGGTTTTATTAATCTCATGTTAAGGAAGATAAGTTATCTCATGTCATAGAGATAAATTTGTGAGCTCCACTATCTGAAAAATAAAAAGAAAAGAAAATAAAAATGTGACACAGTTATCGAAGGTGTGTAGGAGATAAAATTATCACATGTGGCATATGAGTAGTTTTTCCCTATTACATAAGATAAATTGTATGATGTAATATCATAAACACATTTCTCATGTTATAATATTATTAAAACAAGGGTTTTATAATTCAAATTTTCCTATAAACCCTTCGATTTCCGTACTGACATGAATCCTACATATGATTTTTTCTAACACATGGATCCCACGTGCTTTTTATCTCTACAATGTGAGAATTGAATTATCATTTAACATGAGAAAATTAAATCCCTTACAACAATTCAAATACTTCGTAACTGACACACAGAACACTTTAGAGGATTGAGAACTAGAGAGTAAACAATAAGGCATTAATATTCTATTCAACAAATTCAAACACAATAAATGACATCTACCTTTTCAAACATTTAAAAACAAATACATTTGCTATGAAGTCAAAAACACAAAATGTGTTCAATTAATGTACGAATTAGTTAAGTGATTATTTTTAGAACAAATTAAGTTATTCTTTTAATATTTTGCTATGCTGTCACCACATGAATGCATGCCATTTACTTTTATTTTATGGTGTAACCTAAAATAATGCCACACGCAATTTAAGTTTAGGAGGAAGGGAGGACCACACAAGCGTACATTTTACTTGGCCCAACTTTGAAAAATCTCTAAAGTATGGAAGTAAAAGGACGGCCCAATAAATAATGAATTTAAGAGTGGGCAGAATATAAAATTTTGTCCCCTCCCAATACTATAGTCCTTACAAACATGGGCACATACCATAAACCCTCAAAATAATATTTGACAATAAATTATTGACATTTCAAAAATCTTGACATATAGTGTTCGACATTTTTTGACATTCACCGATATTTCGACATTTCCCGACACTCCGACACCCGTGTAAAAACTCAAAAAAAAGATTCAAATATTGTATTGCATTGCATTTTTAGTTCTTACTTTTAGATTCGTTGGATTACAATTACCATTTTATTGAATTTAATATAAATATTTGTGATATCTTATGTTTCTTTATAAAATTAATAGTTATTATAAGTTTAACTTTATTTTTTTGTAAATTATTAAATATTAAATATAATATACGCAACATAAATTAAAAATATTATTCAATACCAAAATGTGTCCTAATGTGTCATAATCTAACATTTTTTTTAGAATTAATGTGATAGTGTTATATTGTAAGGTATGCCAACCTAATACAAAATGGAACAGTGACCATTGTGCCACTGTTCCCACACAAATTTACCTAAATGCCACGCTCCTGAACTAATTTTTCAAATTGTCACGCAGGCAAGGTCGCTTGCAGCAGTAGCGAACTATGCATGATGATGTGTCAAGAAGCTGGTGGTATTAGAGTTCGCTTCTGACACAGGCGACCTCTGTTTGTTGATGTTTTAACCAAGTTCGCCTACATGTAGGCGACATTCATTTTTTTAAAAATTTGATACTTATTATCCACTAAAAATGTGACACGCCAGCAAACCGAGTTTGCTACACCGAATAGCGAATTTGTCACCGTGACAGATTGGAAAATAAAACTATTCACGTGGCATTTGGGTAAAAAAATTGATGAAGAGTAATATTTTGGTGAGTTACCCATACAAAACTTTGTTAAAATGTACTAGCCAGTGATAATTCATGTCTCAATTAAGATTTGGACCATGACGCCTGACCAAAAGACACTCTGATTAATATGAACCATGACATTGTGTCAGTGAACTTATCGTAATGATTGACAACATGCCTGCAATTTCCTTCTTTCACGAATGCAGCTTTTACATGGAAAGTGCTTTACATGTCAATCACTTTTTCACCCATATGAAGGAGCAATCCTTAGGCATCATCATACAACAACTTTAAGCAGATTGAGTCAAGTGGACAAAAAAAAAAGGTATTTATTGAAAAAAAATATTTACTCTACTTGAAAAAGAAAAGACAAGTGTCAAATTGTTCGAGAGATATTAGTCCATATGAAGTATTGTAACTGTAATATGTCGCACTTTATTATTATTATTTTAAAAAGAGAGATTATAGGAGGACCACCGGACCAGCGCCCTTTTTTTTTTTTTTTTTAAGATTACAAGTAATTGAATAACACCACCCACTCCTAACACACATGGACATTGACCAAAGTGTCACATTTGGACAAAAAAATTATTAGACTGTCATGTCAACAGTAAATTTTTCTAAAATGTCACGCGGCATAATTCGTTACACAGTATAGCGAATTATGTATGTAAGTAATTCATTACAAAGTGTAGCGAAATATGTCACGTCATGATGCACAGAACCAAAAATGTCACATGTCAAATTTTGAGAAATTCGCTACATAGGGTAGCGAATTTCTCAAAATTTGACATGTGACATTTTTGGTTCTGACGTGTCATATTTCGCTACACTGTGTAGCGAATTACTTGCATGCATAATTCTCCTACACTGTGTAGCGAATTATGCCGCGTGGCATTTTGGCAAAATTTACTATTAGTGTGGCAGTCTGATAATTTTTTTATTCAAACGTGACAAAATGATTACGGTCCCTAACACACACCCCACGCTACTATGCTAATAATTAATTTAAATATAATCGAATTATAATTAAGTGATTAATTAATACTATAATCATTTATCATTAATTTTAAACTCTACTATTATTTACCATCGTCAGAAACATACTGACGCAGCATCCAATGGTATAAGAGGTGTAGAGTTTCAGAAGAGGGTCACAAGGTCAGCTACTGGGTGTCAATTGAAGTCACTATCATGGTTGAAAGACTTTGCTTATAGTTCCATAGTTTACGGGAAGGGGTTGTAAGGAGGTAGTTAATAAATGATTGTAATAAAAGGGAGGGTGCATAGGATGTAGTATATATACTAATACTAATGTAGTATATATACTTTTACCAAAAAAAAAAAAAATGTAGTATATATACTATACACGTGTACGTTTTAGATTCATGCTAATAACAGAATTCAAGTTTCTTCTTCGTTCCTTTTTCTTCTTAGTGAGGGTTCGTCCATTATCATTGGTGCTTCCATTGCTTTTTCTTCCGGTTCCTTTTAACCACGTGGTCGTGGGTTCGATTCCCACAGACGGCGCCAATATTATGTCTTAGAGACAGGAATGTTCAGCCCTATTAAGCTGATGGGTCAATTTGGATCGTATTGCCTTGGTTAGGAGTATCTATTGTAAAGATATCCCTAAACCTAGCTTGATCGCCAAATATAGAATAAAGTGTGTGGTTGTGTACCAGTGTGGTGAAGATAGTAAGTCGAATAATCAGAGTGTGTTTTACCGTCGACTAGCCCTTCCTTTTTATAGGAGCTGCTCCTAGGGTTGGTACGTGGAGCTGAACTGTCATGGCGCGGTGGCCATTACAACTTGGTCGGCCGTTACGGATGGTAACGTGTTGTGCGTTACGTGCCTTTAAATGTAGTCCGTTATATTGTCCCGGGACTTATCTGTGGCCGAGTTCGAGCATCGCCGGGTTGCCTAAACGGGCTTAATTACATGAGCCTCTCACTGGGTTGCTGAAGTGGGCCGATTATGTGGGCCTTTCGTACAGGTCCATAACAGAATTCAAGAACCAAGCGAGTACAATAATTTGTTGAAGAGTTGCAGAACACATGTTTATAAAAAACAGTATTTTAATTTTTATTTTAAATTTTGTTTTTTTAAAATGTTGTTATCCAAACATCTAAAAATTCTTAAAATGACTTTTATTTTATTTTTTAAAAAAGCAACTATTTTAGGAATAAAAATCCATCCAAACGGGCACTTGTTGCTACTCACTTAGTTCATGGTTGGCGGTCTCCCCATCCCACAAGCTCTCCTTGCAAACCCAACACAAGTGAAAAAATTTAATTACATTAATTTTTTATTTTCTTTCATTCTTTTTTTTTTTTAAGAAAAAAATATCTAAAACCTAGTATGAAGAGAAGGACAAGATAAGAATGTAAAATTTGAAGCAACATAATTTTGCTGAAGTTGGATTTCGAAATAAAAAATTCCCCCAAAAAATAATAAATTCACTTAAAGAATTTTGAACAGAAAAATTTCACTCTTGTTGGTTGCATATCCGAGGCTCTCAATGTACGAAGAATAAGGTTGACACAGACAATATTGGAAGTGTATATAAAATGTCATCACATTCACATTATCTTGTCCACAATTCCGCTAAAATACCATTTTAAAGTTTTTGGATAAATGAATTGTCCGGTTAAAATTGATTGAATAAGTTTTTTCAAAGTAATGCAGTCAAACATGTCACCTATCCTGACGGGACTCGTGTCACGTCAGCGCCACGTAGGCAGTCCAATTACAGTAAAACTTCGCGAGGCCATAATTTGTGACTCGGGTATCCAAATCAGATGATTTTTTTTATTTCACATAACTTTTCGAGATATACGCAATGACACCTCATTTGACATATTTTATCTCGCACAAACATAGTTTGAATTTGTAACAATTGTACCACAATCACAAGAGCATTTATCCAGAAGATCTTCAAACTAAGTTTGTAGGAGATAAAATATATCAAATGAGGTGCCATTGCATAGATCTCGAAAAGTTATGTGAAATCAAAAAAAAATCATCTGATTTGGATAACCGAGTCACAAGTTATGGCATTGCGAAGCTTTAGAGTAATTGGATTGCCTACGTGGCGCTGACGTGGCACGAGTCCCGTCAGTATCAGTGACGGGACTAGTCCCGTCAGCATAGGTGACATGTTTAACTGCATTACTTTGGAAAAACTTATCCAATCAACTTTAATGAGACAATTCTTTTATCCAAAAACTTTAAAATAGTGCTTTTCCCTACACAATTCACAATAGTGCTGCTGAATCACCATTAGCTATGTTATTGTTATCCTTCTCACAAAGTGAATATCTATTCAAACCATGAATGATTAGGATCTAGCCCCACTTGTATTTTTCCTTTTTTGGACTCTTGAAGACGTCCATGTGACTTTTACTTCTCACCCTTAATTTGGGGATTAGTGGGAGGTAATTATGAACCCAAGCTTCGAAATAACAAGTGGTCTCTTGAAAAATATATGAGAGCTCATTATTAGCTTTGACCATTACAATTATTTTATCTCGGTTTGAAGATCCACATGGTGGTGAAATAGATGCGAGGTTAAGAGAGATTTGAAGGTGGGGGGAATTGTACATGTTAAATATCAAGATACAAGAGGAATTGATAGTAATCCTTGTTGTGTTAAACTACACAACATTTGTTCTATTATATAGCAAACCAATTGAAGAATACAAGGAGACACACACAATGTGGGACTTCTACTAACACTCTTAACACACACAATGTGGGGCTTCTACTAACACTCTTAACACTCCCCCTCAAGCTGTAGCATATAGATCATATGTTACAAGCTTGATACATAAATAATACTCCTATTAGGAACCAAAAGCAACAGTGCTACATCAACAAAATGAAATGACCAAGTAACATAACATCAAAATAAATCTCCTATATGAGAAACCAAAAATCAACAATGTGCTAAAAATGGCGTCGGAATGAACATCAACATAGAAGATGCCGGAATGATCATCGGCAAAGACATCTGTGCTGGAATGACCATCAGCAACATGAAAAGTGCTCCCCCTCAAGAGGAACTTCGGAGCCGGAATTATCATCGGCAAAGACAACTGTGCTGGAATGACCATCAGCAACATGGAAAGTGCTCCCCCTCAAGAGGAACTTCGGAGCCGGAATGATCATCGGCAAAGACATCTGTGCTGGAATGACCATCAGCAACATGGAAAGTGCTCCCCCTCAAGAGGAACTTCGGAGCCGGAATTATCATCGGCAAAGACAACTGTGCTGGAATGACCATCAGCAACATGGAAAGTGCTCCCCCTCAAGAGGAACTTCGGAGCCGGAATTATCATCGGCAAAGACAACTGTGCTGGAATGACCATCAACAACATGGAAAGTGCTCCCCCTCGAGAGGAACTTCGGAGCCGGAATTATCATCGGCAAAGACAACTGTGCTGGAATGACCATCAGCAACATGGAAGGTGCTCCCCCTCAAGAGGACGATAAATAGAATAAATAGTCCATCTTGGGAAGAAAGAAGATTAAAAAAAAACTTCACATAATCGGAAAAGTCGCCGGAGACGGCGGTGGGTCGTCGGAGACGCTAGTGGGTCGTCAGAAAAGTCGCCAGAAAGTCATCAAAAAAGTCAACGGAGACGGCAGTCAATGGTGGTCGATCAATGGCGGTCAACCCAACAGCTTCCCAAGGATCATTCTTTTCTGATGTGACAGATCAGTCTAAGCTGCAGTCACAGAGCATACTAAGAAAAACCCGAAAAAGAAATAACAACGAGAATCCCTCAAGGAGGGTGATATCTCTCTATAACCATATTGAAATTATGGAAAAGTGAACTAAGTTAAGCGGATTAAGATTCCTCTTGTTAGGCTCTAGATACCATGTAAAGAACCTTGGGATACACCACCCCAAAAGCTAGCTCAAAGGGTGGGAGTGCCCAAGGACTTATAAACTCCACATTAGTTGCACATACAACCAATGTGGGACTATATATCTCAACACGCCCCCTCACACGAGAGCCCATTGGGCTTGAAGAGTGGATGATGCAACAGGCCCAGTCTACCTGTGCTAAGAGAGTCCACAAGAGAAAGTGGGGGGACGGCGAGGCTCTGATACCATGTTAAATATCAAGATACAAGAGGAATTGATAGTAATCCTTGTTGTGTTAAACTACACAACATTTGTTCTATTATATAGCAAACCAATTGAAGAATACAATGAGACACACACAATGTGGGACTTCTACTAACACTCTTAACACACACAATGTGGGGCTTCTACTAACACTCTTAACAGTACACATGCATAATCAAGGTAACTTTGGCTGTGCTCTCTCTCATTTCCCTTGTCTTCATTTATTTTATTTTATTTTGAAACTGATCCTAATTACCTCTTTGAGGCAAATCAGAACCTCCGGTATTCTCACGGGTTCGACTCTTTGAGCCGCCTATGAGACTAATCCAGAGTTCGGATACGAGTCCAAAAATTACGATACTTATGCCCCTCCCCAGATGGTATTGGTGGGATTCGAACCGAGGTACTCTCCCACCACTCAGTCCCCTTGTCTTCATTTCTTGTCGTTATGCTGCCCGTAATTCATTCTACAAAACATGTCAAAGTGGCTTCTGGTTGCAAGAAAACTAGAAAGTGCTAATACAAAACAAGGATTTTGGAGTTTAAAGCCATAATTAAGTGTCTAAATCTGAATTCAAATTACATTTATTAAGGACAAAAGCTAAGCCAAAGAGTAAAACAAGGGGCAGTGTCATCCAGAGTGTCACGGATGATGGTTTGGACATGTGGTGCGGCAATCCATTATTCAATTCATTGATTAAATGCAAGCACATGATAGCCTCTACAATTTTGCCTCTGGACCATTTTTGGTTCAATTTAAAACATAAAATATAAGAGGGCATTTTTTTTTTTTTTTAATTTAAAACAAAAAAGTGAGGAATACTATATGTGCGAAACCTTAAAAATGACAATGTTATTCAAACATTTTATCTATTATATATTTTGTTCTCATCGTGTTATTCCCTCTTCAATTTAAGGCCCTCTCAATTTATGAGGGAGAGATGGACGTTTCAGAGGGTTCATGTTGGAACAACGTCTGAAAATTTGTCCCCATGTACGCTGGTCGTGCATTATCCACGCCCTTCAAGATCATCATTAATGTTAAGGAACATGGGCTTCTTAAATGTGGATAT
Organism: Gastrolobium villosum; assembly: GCA_032173675.1. NCBI lineage: Eukaryota > Viridiplantae > Streptophyta > Magnoliopsida > Fabales > Fabaceae > Gastrolobium > Gastrolobium villosum. The sequence continues at coordinate 19,447 of JAVKPL010011738.1, read as the reverse complement.
GTGATGCAAGTTGTGACATTCAGTGATTCAGATTCAATATAAATATCGCAATGATCTTATGTCTATTTTAATTCTTTTTTAGTTAAGATTTTTGTGTCTATTTTGATAAATAAAAAAATATAAACTAGAATATAAATTAGAATATATAGCCTAATTGATCTGAAAAAAATCATATAAATTAGAATATCTTTTGGTTGACAATAAAACTGGAATTCAATTTTAGTCTTATAATTATGTAAATTCAGATTTTCGAAAATATTTTAAATTATGCAAAAAAAATCAGTTAACAAAGTTATAATTTAATGTCAGTTCTGATTTTTTATATTATTATAATCTAAGCTTTTAAAAGAAATTAAATTTTTTTGCTTAATTTTAATTTTTTTTCTTTTGTAATTAAAGAGGGGCACAGCCCCAAAACAAAATCAGATTACAGATGAGGAAATAAAAACTAACAGACGGGAGCAGCCTTTAGCATGAGCTCCTTAAGTTGAGGAGAAGGGGATCTTCTTCAAAATATCTGTTGGCAAGCCAGTGAGCTATTAGGGAGAGACTTATGGGCGTTGCTACCCATTTGGGCATTTAAATGGCCCATTACTGCTACGACTGTTCATAATTGTTAGAAGCGGTTAAACAAATATCAGGCGAGCGAAATTTTTAACATGAAGTGCAGGACTTCATATATATATATATATATATATATATATATATATTTTTTTCTTCTCTTTTCTCTCTTTCTCTCACTTTAGTCCCACCAAATATTTTGTAGTCCGGGTGCAGAGTAACTTTGCTCTCGGCCGAGACCCGAGAGTATTGTCATATGATAAAATAAAGTGTAGCTTCATATATATATATATATGATCCTTTGACACCGGTAATTTGACACCTCATCTGAGAACTGTTAGATCAGAAAAGATCAACGGTTTCAGATGCTTACAAATCAAAGTTGTTGATCTTTTTTGATCTAACGGCTATCAGATGAGGTGTCAAATTTAAAATTTGATTTCGGTGTCAAAGGATCCTACCTATATATATATATATATATATATATATATATATATATATATAGGAATTATTTTTCTTATGTTACATAAAAAAATTATTATCTCCTACACTCACATTTTTCAAATGGATCCCACAATATTTTTTTTCTCTCAACTTCAACTTTTTTCTCTCTCCTATCTATTGTTTGAACATGAGATTATACTTCTGTTATGCAACATAAGAGAAGTATTATTGCCCTTTATATATATATATATATATATATATACACCCTGGGAAGCACCGACACGTAAAATTTTTTAAAATTTACGTGTCGGACATATATATATATATATATATATATATATACACACCCTGGGAAGCACCGACACGTAAAATTTTTTAAAATTTACGTGTCGGACACGTGTCCGACACGGATACGTTCCGACACGCGTCCGACACGTGGTCAACATTTGAGGACACGCGATCAACTCTCCGACACGTTTTTCCGACATGGAGTCAACTTCTTAGGACACGTGGTCAACGTTCGGACACGTTTTTTTTTTTAATCTTAATTTTTTTTTGTATAAACAATCTTACTTTTTTTGTTAACTAAATATAAAAGAAATAATTTATAAATTGATTTTTTTCTGTTATGAAATTTGACATGAAGAATTAACAAGTACGAAAAATTACTTATATTTATATTTATGTTATGAAATTTAAATATTTGATTGGTTATATGACTTATTATGAACTCTTATATATTAAATATAAATTATATTATATATATTAAGATTTTTATATATATATATATATATATATATATATATATATATATATATATATATATATATATATACACTCATTCGGGCTTCTATTCCCATTTTTTACCCAAAAAGTTAACGTGCCTGTGCTAGACAAATGGTGATGAACCCGTTGAGTTAACCTAGACACAACAAAAATTAAAAAATAAAAATAAAAAAATCCTCCATATATATTACCCTAAAGCCTAAACACAACATTTTGTCTATAATTATGCATCACTAAATATCCCATGAATATGTGCAGAAGACCTTGATTATTAAAATAAAAAATTTACATAAAATTTTGAATATATATTGTTCTGATCCTGATTAATAGATCAGATGTTTTGGTGTGGTCTAAAGATAATCACATGAAGCCTTTGTATGAACTGAGTTCTAACATTTGGTTGAACTTCATAGGACTCGTGGTCGTAGAAGGGTGGCCAGTGAGCAATTGTTAAGACCCTCTTGATTTTGTTGTGATGTAGCTAGGAAATATTAATTAAGGAAAATTAAAAATTAAAAATTAAAAAATCTAAGGGTGGTCTTTGTTAACTTGTTCTTGACATAGGTGAGAAATGTTTAGAACCTTTTGCAATGACGTCTTTTTATATATAAACCACTTTTGATTATACTACTTCAAATATGTACATCTATTTTTTATTATATGCCACTCATTTCCACATGTTGGTATTTTCCACATGTGCTAATTTGTAAAACTTATTGTAACCACAAAAATTGTGGATAACTTCGTGCACCATAGTTTCCTTCGTTAGCGTAAACCGTACGGTATTAGTATGGTTTGATGTTAGTATTTGTTCTGGATGCCCCCAGCTCCACCAGCGGCCCAACTATTTAGGCCGAGCTTCCAGTTCATTCCCACGTTAGTCCTAAGGTGGTGTTTGGTTGGGATGGTTTTTAGAGGATATCTATCTTTCTCAAGTATGGCTTTTAGAAACACCATGTTTGTTTCAACATATTTCTCCAAAAACCCATCTATCCATGAAGTATGGATTTATGAGAAACATAGATATCCGCACTGTTCAAAAACTCAATTTGAAGGTGGGATTTTCGGAAAACCGGTTATCTCACCTTTAATGCACTGTTGATTTCATAAAGCTACCTAATTTTCCCAGTAAAGTTTTCCCCCACCAAACAACTTTTTTTTTACATTTTTCTACCTATTTCACTTTATCCATCTTTTCAATCATTTCTCTATCTATTACATTTTCCTACTATTCTAAAAAAATTTCTCATACCAAACGCCCCCTAAGGGCTGACGTGGACCCTCGCATCCACCAAGGCTGCAATACACCCGAGAGATACACCGAAATGTCCTACCTTGGGACGTTAACCACCAAAGGCAGTCGCCGCAGGTATCACAAAGGAAAACTCTCTCTTTGCCCAATACTGGCATCGCCAGTCGCAGGAGGTGCAGCGCTGCCACAACGTCAACGCCAAAACCGCCCAACACTGCTATCATAGGATTGTATCCCAAGGAGGGTTGACCTCCCTCCTTACTAACCCACACCATGATCTGTATAAATAGCCCCCATGGGGCACAGCAGGAGGTATGTTATGTATCATTACTTTGCCTATCACTTGAATTCTCTTATAGCTTTAACCTTGTATTGATTATCTGCTTATACTTGGGATAGTATCTCTTGGCCTGGTCTTTACCAAAGCCAAAGGTATCGCCCATACAGTGATCATACCCCCTTTAAGGGAACATAGTGGGCTTATAGATTCCAACGGTACATTGGCGTCGTCTGTGGGAAACTATAAACTTCTATTCCGATTCTTTCACCAGCTGATAAACTACACCTCATTTCCTGTCAACCAAATATGGCTGTTACTACTAGAAGAGCAGATCAAACAAGAGCTGGAACCCCTGAAGGCCATGTGCAAACGGCCCGTTCCAACTCCCAGCCATCTATGCATTCCGCCCCAGCCGAACAGGCTGCCGATGTGGCCCTCGCCCCAGTGTTACGGGCGGTTAATCCTCCATTACTTGTGACCAATGGAAGAGAGGCACGAGTTAACCGCCAGGTCATCATTCGTGAAGCACAAGGTGAAAATCTGATCCCTACACAACCCCCACCACCTGGCGTCCACTTCGGGATGTCATTACCCATTGCAGGTCCACAACCAATCTTCCCAGTCTATCAACCCCGACCCACTCAAAGCCAGCCTCTACCCTTCTACAAAGATTATCACGCCCCGGTGCTGCCTTATATCCCAACAGGCCCCATGGCCAAAACCCACTCACGCCTTTCCCCCCACCTTACCCGTTCCACGCTTACGCGATACCACCCTACAACACCGTTGTCCCACGCAACCCCAATACCACCCCACGCAACCCCAAGTTGCTCCATAACCCCAAGGGTCATTCATAAACCCTGGTCAACCACAATGTGTCGGCCAACAAGGCCCCGCCCTCTCTTATTCCGTTGAAGCCCCAGCCGCACCCCGCCAACCCCTTGGTCAACAAGTGCATAACCCAGACCCACGGTTAACACCTGCTACTACATCAGGGCGAAACAAACTGTTGACCGATATCCTACGCCTGACCCCTATACCTCTCGGATTCAAAGGTTCATCCAACATAATCACCTATATCGGAGATTCTGACCCCTTCGAAGGGATCCAAAATTTCGAAGTGGCAATGACTCTCCATGGAGAAACCGACATCCTCATGTGCCGAACTTTCCCGACACTACTTAGCGGGAGAGCTTTGACGTGGTACACTACCCTACCGACAGGCAGTATTTCTTCTTGGGACAACCTGGCCTGCAAATTTCAAACCCACTTCGCCACTAGTTGTCCCGTCCCCAAGTCCGTCCATTCACTTGAAAAGATCCGGCAACAGTCAAGCGAGTCCCTTAGGGCGTTCCTTGACCGCTTCGACAAGGAAGCTTTACAAGTGCAAGGTCTTGACCCTAAGGTGCAAGTACATATACTCCTTTCAAGTTTGAGACAGGGTGCGTTCGCTTACGAGCTAGCCCGTCACGAAATAATTGGTTTGGAAGGAGTAAAAAAGAAAGCCCAGGAATTCATGCAGATTGAAGAGTATAAAGCAAGTAGGACCGACGACTCATCGCACAGCCAGGCCCAAAAGCCGACCAAAGGCGGAACTAAGGGCGATGAAGAAAAAAAGACACAGAATTCATCCCGAGGCACCGGACGTCCTTCGGGGTGTGGTCAGCCAGGACGCTGCCCTCATAGTGTTAACCAGACGGATTACAAAGAAGGCCATAAGAATCCTCCGCAACGCCCAGAACAAGACAGAGAGTCCGCTGTGTACTGCAAGTTCCACCGCAGCAACGGCCACAGCACTGAAGATTGCAGACACCTAAAGGAAGAGATAGATGAACTTATCAAAGGTGGGGCGCAACGGCGGACCACTGAAGGCGTTCGTGGCGACGGACCAGTAAGGCGAGTCCCCAAGAGGCCACAACGCGCCTCCAAGCCCGCGCCGTAGGGACAGAAAAGACGATGATGATGAAGAAGACTCGGCCGTCATCAAACATGGAGTGATAAATATGATATACGGCGGTCTGAATGGAGGTGGAGAAACTTCCAACGCCAGAAAAAAAAACACCTGAAGCAATGTTTGGCGGTGGCGGGCAGAGTCATTAGCAAAACCAAAGCCGATCCAGGCCCCGCCAAACCCAAGATCGTCTGGGACAACGGAGATTTTGGTGATGTCCTCCCTGGACATGATGACCCCCTGGTCGTTCAAGCAACAATCGCCAACTTTGGCGTTAATCGGGTCTTTGTTGTCCACGACAGTTCTGCTGATATTTTGTTCCTTCCATATTTTACAACGTTAGGATTTACAACTAACGATCTGACTCCGGTTGCAGGCGAACTTTCAGGTTTTAATGCAACAACCACCAAGCCGCTAGGAATGATAAACCTACGTTTATCTTTGGGAACGCCACCTACTTCAAAGTCCGCGGACATCCAGTTCCTGGTGCTAGATACCCCTTCAACGTACAACGCCATTCTTGGCAGAAGGATGTTCGCCGCCTTCGAAGCGAGCGTTTCTCACCCACATCTAGCAATGAAGTTCGTTGCTAAAGATAACAAGGTAGCCACGGTGAAAGGCGATTAGCTGGTCGCCAGAAGCTGCTACAATATATCCCTGAGGGCAGCTACAAAAGTTACATTCAAAGCTCAACCAACACCACAGCAAAGCTCCAGCCCGTCGTCGCCCAAGAACAGCCCAACCAAGAACACGAAGAAAGTCGACCAGTGTTTCTTGGTAGAGTTCGATACAAGGGATGATCCCCTAGTCGAGCATGCCAGGCCTACCCCCGATGGAGCCTTAGACCACGTCGTACTGGGCGATGCTAACCAAACGACAACCATCGGGGCGACAATGGACCCTGTTACCAAAGACGAGCTGATCAGACTGCTCAGGAGCAATAAAGACCCGTTTGCCTGGAAACTATCAGACATGCCAGGAATTGACCCTGAAGTCTGCTACCACCGGTTATCCATGGACCCCAAAGGCAAACCCATCGCTCAGAAAAGAGGAAGTTCGGCCCTAACTGACAAAAGATCATTGACGAGGAGGTTAAACGACTACATGACGTCGGTTTCATCCGGGAGATCAAGTACATCACTTGGTTATCCAACCGAGTATTGGTTAAGAAGCCTAATGGGGCGTGGAGAATGTGTGTTGACTACACTGACCTGAACAAAGTGTGTCCCAAAGATGCATATCCTTTCCCCAGCATCGATCAGCTCGTCGATAACGCGTCAGGTTTCAAAATGCTGTCATTCATGGACGCTTACTCTGGGTACAATCAAATCCCTCTGCTTGAAGAAGATCAAGACAAAACGGCTTTCATCACTCAGAACGCAAATTATTGCTATACCATGATCCTTTGGACTGAAGAATGCTGGAGCAACATACCAGCGAATGATGAACACAGTATTCAAAGACCTGATCGGTGACAGCATTGAAGTATATATTGATGACATGATCGCCAAGTCACGAGACCCAAAGCAGCACTGGAGCGACCTCCAAGGTGTGTTCGAGAGGCTAAGAAAGTACAACATGCGCCTCAACCCCGGCAAGTGCGCCTTTAGAGTTCCCGCCGACAAATTCTTAGTCTTCATGCTCACTGAAAGAGGCATTGAAGTCAATCCTGATAAGTGTAAGGCTGTCATTGAAATGAGAAGCCCACAAACCATCAAGGAAGTCCAACAACTAACAGGAAGGCTTGTGGCCCTCACCCGATTCTTAGCGAACTTGGCTCACAAGTCTCTTCCCCTTTTTGGCTTACTCAAAAAAGGAGTCACCTTTCAATGGTCCGAGGAATGCGAAAAAGCTTTCCAAGAATTCAAAAAGGCCCTTTCCTGCCCACCAGTCCTCGCCAAACCAGACAGCGACGAGACCCTGTACCTGTACCTCACCGTTGGCAATGAGGCGGTCAGCGCAGCCCTCATCAAAGACTCCAAACCAGAGGGACAGAAACCCGTCTACTTCAACAGTAAAGTACTGCATGGCGCTGAGCTTCGATATCAGCAAGTCGAGAAGGTCGCCTTCACACTCATTCTCGCTGGTAGACGGTTGGGACCATATTTCCAATGCCACCCAATCACGGTCAGAACCAACCAGCCAATCCGCCAAGTCCTGCACAAACCCGATCTTGCGGGGAGAATGATGTCCTGGGCGGTCAAATTATCTGAGTACCAAATCACTTATGAGCTGTGCACCGCCATCAAAGCCCAAGCCCTGACAGACTTCATCGCCCAAATGACACACTACAGCCCACCAAATGATCAAGCCACTGACGCCCCCAGGCCAGCCACATGGAAATTATTCGTAGATGGTTCGTCCAACGCCAAAGGCTCCGGTGCAGGCATGATAATTGAAAATCCAGACAGTGTATCCACAGAACACTCATTAACCTTCGAGTTCAATACAACCAACAATCAAGCAGAGTATGAGACAATGATAGCTGGCCTAACTCAGGAAAAAGATATGGGTGCCCAACACCTTAGAGTCTTCAGCGACTCCCAATTGGTGACTTTCCAGATTTCAGGGGAATATCAAACCAAAGGACCATTGATGTGTAAATACTTGAAAAAAGTCAAAGAGCTACTCCAATCCTTCGAAAGCGTGGACGTGGAGCATATCAGGCGAGCAGATAACGCCACGGCCGATATACTCACCAAATTGGCAAGCACTAAGAGCCCAGGTAACAATCGTTCAGTAACTCAGCACAATTTGCCTGACCTATGTATAGTCATGAGCATTACAGACATAACCGCCGAAGTCGCTGAAGAAACTTGGATCACGCCCATCATCAACTACTTGTCAGCTGGAATCCTACCCCCTAACCCAAAGGAAGCTAAGAAGGTTGTGCGGAGGAGCGCCTACTTCAGCATTGTTCAAGGGCGATTGTACAAAAGAGAAATTTCAATCTCGCTCCTCAAATGCATTGTTCCCAACGATGTTCAATATATTCTTGAAGAAATTCATGAAGGGATCAACGGTCATCACATGGGCGGCCACTACCTAGCAAAAAAGGCATTACGAGCGGGGTTTTATTGGCCAACAATGGAGAAAGATGCACGTGAGCACGTGAAAAAATGTGATAAATGCCAGAGATTCGCAGACGTACACAGAGCCCCACCAGAAGAGTTAACATCTATCACGTCGCCATGACCCTTTTACAAATGGGGGATTGACATCTTGGGACATTTCCCCATGGCGACAGGTCGAATCCAATGGCTCATGGTGGCAATAGATTATTTTACTAAATAGGTGGAAGCTGAACCTTTGGCCACTATCACATCCCAGAAAGCCAGGAAGTTCTTCTGGAGGAGCATAGTTTACCGTTTCGATATCCCCGGTGAGGTAATTACAGACAATGGTACCCAACTCACGGACGAAAAATTCCGTGAATTAATGAAAAGTTTACAAATCCGACATCACTTTGCCGCAGTGGAACACCCCCAATCCAACGGTTTAGTGGAGTCAGCCAACAAGATGCTGACCAAGGGTATAAAAAAAAAGCTTGAAGCACACAAAGGAGCGTGGATTGACAATCTTGACAATGTACTTTTGGGCTATCGTACGACAGCCCAATCTTCCACCCAAGAAACGCCCTTCAGGCTGACCTACAGGGCATAAGAAATGATTCCTATGGAAGTCGGTGAACCCTCATGGAGGCGTGACCACGTAGCAGAAATCGCCAACGATCAAAACCTCTCAGCCCCAGCCAACGCCCAATCACGGGACGATTCTCACCCCCGCCATAGTTAGACTGGGATGGTTCTCACCCCCAGCCAACGCCCAATTACGGGAAGGTTCGCGCCTCCCCCACACTAGGACTGGAACGATTCGAACTACCGACAACGCCCAACAGAGTTGATAAACATTCATTTGAAGGTACAGGGACACAGAAAGGAGAAAAGGAAATTCATTGATATTCAGAGCCTGAGGCTGACATGCCAACCACAGGCAAAAGAAAAATTAAATAAAATTCTACATTGTTAGTTCAGACATCTACGGCTTGACCGGTCATTTCCTTCTCAAGATCTGGAGCATTCACCACCTCAGCTTCGACACCCACCGCCTGATCAGGAACAGTCTTGCCGACACCACCTCGCTCACCCACCACATCAGGCTCAGTCATTTCCTTCGTCAAAGATACGTCCGATGCTTCACGCCCATCTTTGGCCCTATGGTCATCCTCGCTATCAGACACTGGGAGCGCCCCCCGCGCCCCCTCATCGTCATCAGTTTCGGGCGCCTCCTCAATCACCTTCACGACGTCGCCTTCAAAGCGCTCAATAATCTTCCCATCTTCCACATCATAGGCGGGATCAAAACCCGTCAAGTCAGCATCGGGATACCTAACAGCAACCTGCTGAAGGGCGTCATTGAAAGCGTGAGTCATCGGGTTGGCGAGAGCCTCCTCCAACTTCTCAACTTGGCCAACAGCCTTATTAAGAACCTCATCTTTGGCATGGAGATACCCCTGAGTCGCAAACAATTTAGCAGAAAGCTCATCCTTCTCAGCTAGGAGAATATCCTTTTCTTTCTTGACATCCTCCAACGCCTTGTCAAGAGTGTTCTTCTCACCTCTCAGCCGCTTCACATCTTCATCTGCACTCGCCAGCGGCGCCGTCAATGACTTAATGGAAGTCTTCTTCTCAGAAAGTTCTTTACCCAGATGCCCCACATCAGCAGTAAGGCCCGCCACTTCTAGCCCCAGCTCGTCAAAGCGATCTGTCTGCAAGGAGCACCGTTCATCCACTGTCAAGGCGATCTCCTGCATAGCAAAGATACGACCGACAACCACTTGAGTATAGTCCATTAATTGCTGACGATCCAGGCGCGGGGGAGCCACCAACTTAGGATGCCTAATGTTAGGGTATCCTCTCGCAAGATCCCTTTCTGACAGAGTAAGGGCACTTGCAACAGGAACCGCAGCAGCAGCAGCAGGAGAACCTTGAGCCTCCGAAGCAATTTGAACCTGATCGCCCTCAACTGAAGGGGGATCGACCACCCGATCACTCCCGACAGCATTGCCACCGGTATGCCCCACTTGAAGGGATCATGGCGTGAAGATTTTGCAGGCCGAGTTGGTGATAAGCTCGTTGACGCAACACGTTTCAGATCGGACTCCCCCGGAGCAGGCGACCCACACCCCAATGTTGACTCACTCGTAGAAGAGTTGCCCACCACGCCCGTAGGGTCTCTAATTATTGGTTGGTTAGCCTTCCTCCTTAACTCTTCCACGGGAAGGTCGGCGGCAGAACGAACTTTCCCCTTTTTTTTGGGCGCCAATGACTTACCCTTGCCCGTATCCTTCAGAGTGAGGGTAGGCTGAGCTTGAGGAGCCTCGCCCTGCCGAGCTCGTTGCCTCTCGGCCGCCTCACAGGCAAGCTTCGGAGAGTCAGCCGCCATACTCCCAACTGCAAACAGTTAAAGAAAGTGATTATTAAATGCTGCATATATAAAAAGAGGCGTTAGAATCTACAAAGAAGATCAACACAAAATAAACACTCAGAACGCCATCACACCTCCATGGCACAACACTTGCTTCGTAGGCCACAGTTCCAAAAAACCCTTAACTCCCACAAACCAGTCAACCACTGTGCGCTCTCCAAGTGTCAAACTCCCAAACGGACAATAATACCGACCAGCGGGCACTCCATAATGGGCCTTAGTCCAGTACAAGGGAAATCGGCACTGTCTAGTCGCCGGATCGACGAAGAAAGGAAGCTCTCCCTCGCCCAACATGGGCTCGATCCAGAAAAAGGTGTGTTTCCAATTCTTGTATGAGTTGGCATATTGAGCAAATATCGCTCCTAACGAGGTCCCCGCCTTCAGTGAGACCCATCCAAGTTTTTTCTTTGGTGATACCTGGAACAAATAAAAGAACAGCCGCACAGAAAACTCCATTCAAAATACTGGCATATACTCTCAAAGACCCTAACGAACTACCAAGCGTTTGGATGCAACTGTCAAGGCGCAACTTGTAAATGGGATAACACTCCCATCTCAAATTCAGTAAGAGGAAACCTCACTTTTTGATCCGTAAAATGAGTCTTGTAAACCATGAAATGCCATAGAGATTTCTTGGCGTTACTAGGCGCGTCACAAGCACGACATCACTCGTAACCGCGATCGGCTGCCACTTGGCTTCAGAATCAGAGGTTTCTGAAGAACTTGAAGTATAAAAGTCTGAGTAGCTTAATGAAGAAGGCCACCAAGCAGGCGGTATCTTATAAAGCCCCAGGTCTTCGTATATGGCATCCCACACACCATATCTAACAAGACGGCCATCTTCTGGATGTAATCTACCTAGCCGGTTTTCCGTGGACTCGTCATATTTACGGCAATGGAAAGACGCAGGAACTGGGGGTATATACCTTCTTGAAGTACTTAGAGCAATTGAAGAATTAACAGTCGGGTGAGAAGGCTTGTAATAATATTCTATAGGGCGATGTTGTGGAAGACGATTAACGGAAGACAGAGGACGAATAAGTCGCCCTACGCCAAGGGCAGAACGCCGAGAAGCATGACGGCGCAAGCCTCTATTTCGCCCAACTGAACGAACAAAAGGGCCCGAACCACGATGATGAGAAGGCTGAGCCCTAACCCTCTCATTGGAACTCCCTAACCGCCGCCCCCTAGATCTAACTGGACGACTCCTACCAGAACCATACGCCTCACCCAGATAAGGAATTACAGGCCCTAAAGCCCGTTCAGGTAAGAGATTCCGAATCTCTTCTTCAGAAAACCCCAGAAGTTCCGGGATTTTACCGTGGGGTAACGACTCCACCCCCGGAACTAGAGAGCGAGAAGATGAAAAAGACCCGCCAGTCCCCACCGTGCAGCCTTCGACTAAGTCGAAGGCCTCGTCAAACTCTTCCTCTTTGACTTCAAACTCAAGCAGAACCAACCCAGGGACGCCCATAACCTTACAGTACCCAGAAAAAAAGAAGAAGAAGAAAAGATATACAAAGAATATCAAAAGGAAAGGTAAGACACTATACCTGAAAATTACGCACATTCGTGGAGGAAGAAAAATCGATTTGAACACTACGATGAGGAAGAAATCGAAGTTGTGCTAGGGCAGGAAATGTCCGCCAGAAGATCGGTTTCCCCCTTTTTAAAGAAGAAAGGGAACGCAACGTGTCATTCGCAGACACTACACTGCCTCTTGATCTCTGACCGTTGATGTTGCAACCACGATTGACGGGCGGTCGTGATAAGCTGCTTTTTGATCCTGGACCGTTAGATGTCGTAAAGAAGCTCGACGGACGGATGTGATAAAGGGCCCGATGGTAATTTCAAGCTAATGCCAATCACGTCACTTTAATGCGCCGTACCTCGAAAGAACGCAACTGCTTGAAATGATTAAGAAGGCGTCATAATTACTTACACGAGAATCGAAGAGTCATCCCCCATGGCAGAAGGATGAAAACCTAAAGCACCCTCGGAAAAGCGAAAGAGAGACTGTCGCTATCCCAGCCCTAGACTGTAAAACGCCTAAAACGATAAGTGGGCGGGGGACGTCCAGAGAACGCCCTTTCACAATACAAGAAACGCCCCCAATTCTAAATTGCCAGTTTCCGACCAGAGAACGCCCTTGCACAGACCATGAGGCACCTCAAACTCATCCTTTGGCGATATCACACGACAGCTAATCAAGAAGATCGCCCTAAAGGTAACGCCCAAAGACTTTAACTTGACATCATTCTTTGCATGCTACCAAGCTGGGGGGCTCCTGTTCTGGATGGCCCAGCTCCTCCAGCGGCCCAACTACTCAGGCCCAGCTCCCAGTCCATTCCCACGTTAGCCCTAAGGGCTAACGTGGACCCTCGCATCCACCAAGGCTGCAACACACCCGAGAGATACACCGAAATGTCCTACCTTGGGACGTTAACCACCAAAGGCAGTCGCCGCAGGTATCACAAAGGGAAACTCTCCCTTTGCCCAATACTGGCATCGCCAGTCACAGGAGGTGCAGCGCTGCCACAACGTCAGCGCCAAAACCGCCCAACACTGCTATCATAGGAGTGTATCCCAAGGAGGGTTGAACTCCCTCCCTTACTAACCCACACCATGATCCTTATAAATAGCCCCCATGAGGCACAATAGGAGGTATGTTATGTATCGTTACTTTGCCTATCACTTGAATTCTCTTATAGCTTTAACCTTGTATTGATTATCTGCTTATACTTGAGATAGTATCTCTTGTCCTGGTCTTTACCAAAGCCATAGGTATCGCCCATGCAGTGATCATACCCCCTTTAAGGGAACATAGTGGGCTTATAGATTCTAACGGTACAATATTCTTTGGTTGTGATTGTTCTGTACTGTACATGTCCTGATGAGGCACTTAATTTTAATTTATCGTATAATAGCATGTTTCGTAGTTAAAAATTATTTTGATGCTAAAATTAAAAATATAGCTAAAAGCTATTTGATAATTATATAAAATTTATTTAAAAGTTTTTCATTTAAGAAAAATTTACATACAACTTAAAAAAGCTTCTTTTAGAGTTTTTGATTTTTTATTTTTTTCTTCGTTTAAAAAAAAACTATTTTTATAATAAGAACTTTTGTAAAAACATATTTGGCTTAACTTCTACTTATAAAGAGAAGAGAAATAAAAAAAAAAAAAACTCTCAAACAAGCACTTACTACAAACAACTTAAATGAGATAAAAATATCTATTATAAAATGAGCAGAGTTAAATATACAAAAATTTTATTTACAAACTATACTATGTACTACGAGTAATACATATCATATTGTATAGTTTAGTTTGTAAACAAAAAATTTATAAATATAACATATAACTTATAAAATAATAATTAGTAATTTTATAAGATATCATTAGAGCTATTCTCCAAAAAAAACAAAAAACAAAAAACAAAAAAACATTAGAGCTATGTTGTGGAATTGGACCCCAAGCCCAATCCACTTGCTGCTTAAATTTTTTTTACAGCTATGTTTGTGGTAGATTTTTTTTTTTTTACAGCACAAACAGAGCTAATGCATAAAATTCATATCAAAATTGATTTAATCCGGTGTAACTCGATGCCGAGGTAAAACTGGCAGATAGCGTAGTCATTTCCCTTCTTACCCCAACAATTCTAAATAAACTAACGAGATATTACTTACCAATTAGTACTTTTATATAAAATACATTAAATTCCTAGATTTATATTTACCACATTTTTAGCTCCCATTTGCTCCTCTAAACTTAATTGAATCAAATGGCATCGTCTGCTATCAACAAACGCACACATCATTCCACTCTTTTGACTGACTAATAAAAATGAAATATTTTCCTAGATGTCAAAAAAATAATTATAAATTCAAACAATAAAATATCATACTACATCCTGCCCCTTTGAAGACATAAATGCATTAATAAAATTAAATTGAATAAAGAATTGTGAAACAAAAAATAAAAATAATAAACAAGACCCTACATAACTATCGCTCCTGAAGTGGCTGTCTCAAATTATGAAGCTAATCCTAATGAGACAGAACAACAATGATGGTAAGTAATTGAATTACATGATCACAGCTCCAGCTAGGCCTGCACATAAGACATTTTAGCATGAGAAATGTTAATTGCATGCCCACTTCCACCATCCCTATGTAAACGTAAGCCAAAATAACCAAGAATTCAATCTCAAATATCAATGATCAATAACATAATACCCTTCAAGATTAGCAAAGAAAATCAAGTCTTTTAACTATGCTAGGCTATATAAGGACATGTTAGTAGGGACAACAGTTTCAATACCACTTCCAACTTGAATCTATGGACTCTCATCATCTGAACTATGGTCATCCACCCTCCTTTCCGCGATTGCCGGAAAAAGCCGCTGACGATAATCGGAAGGTGGTGGACGTGTCTCGGAGGAAGATGACTCTCGAGAAGTCTCTTGTTTTAGAGTTTTAGCTTGCTTCTTGTATGCTTCTCTAACCTCCTTGCATACCTTATCCAACATTATTAAGAAGTCTCTTACTACTACAAACAATCTTAAGCCTTCATCCTTCCCAGCATTCCCATGAAAGTAATCACCAGTGCTCTTCACCAAAGCCATGATTTTCTTCTCTTCTTCCAGCAGTTTCATAACATCAACCTCAGCATTCTGCACAAAACTTTTCACTGCCTCAATAAACCCTCTATCTTCCTCCACATTCTTCAGGTCTTTGTTTACCAAGTCTCTGGTTTTCACAAGACCATGGCCGAGTTTGGAAGTAGTTTGTGTTAAGCTGTCAGCATCTAGAACTGCTACTTTTTTTACGTTCTCAAGTTCACTGCTCAAGCGCGAAACCATCTGAAGACCAATTTCCCGGTAGTGATCTTCTGTTTCCTGAGTGTTATCTTCAAGAAGGTCATCAGATTTCACACTAGACAAACTCTGGCTCTCTTTTGCCACTCTAACAGCTTTTATGCCCTCGGAGCGGATAATCTCTTGAACAACAAAGTGTAAGAGTGTAGTCTTTCCATCTGTTCCTTTTACATCAGATAATTTCAGAAGTGTGTCAAGTTTAAATGCTTGTGCACCACCGCGGAATGTTCCATCATTCATACGGTTGCCAGTTTTGAGAACAGCTTCAAGAAGCTTGAGGAACAGCCGGCTGTTCCTTAGTTCCTTACAAGCAACCTGATGTATATCACATGAAGTTGAAAGAAGAATCAAAAAAATTTCCCAGATGAGGGAGTGATAAAAAAGAACCAGATGTGAGGGCAGATATTCCACAAACAAATGAATTACAGTGAGAGAACGCCAATTACAGAACATTGCTGCGTTCATGTCTGTGTATATAATGGTTTCTAATTAGTTGACACTAAAAAACTAAATTGATCTTAAATTGTTCGACAACATTTTAAAGGAAGCACTTTTAAAACCAGTGAATTAGTAGTTGTTCGAACTCATTAAATCTCATATTAATCAGAAATTGATTCTTACTACATGTATATTTCTTAATATAAAGGTACAACCATACAATATGCATTAGGAATATATGAAACTATGAACTACTTAAAGATGCACAAAAACAAGACTCCAATTTCTCAAAAAATTTGCATGCAAAATAAAACAGAATGGTAATAATGATTGAGTGGTAGGACTTATTAAAAACACATTCTATACGAAGTTATTTGATGGGGCAAGCTAAGGAAGTTTTACACACATGTGAAAGGATCCTAACCCTACTATTGTTTTTTTTCTTTTTTTTTTTTTTTTGTGTGTGTGTGTGTGTGTGTGTATGTGGAGAGAGATGGACAGAACCAACATCTAAATTCAAATGAAATTTTGCAGTAAAGCAAAAGTTTGCACATAAATTACAGCATCAATTAGGCATTAAAAGGGCAACAAATGACTTACTCTACCCAGCTTTTGACAGTTTACTGTGTTACCACTGATATCCTAAAATTGGAAGTACACTATATTGGGATGATATAGCACATTCTAAGTCATTCTATGATCTCATTTGGCATTCGCTAAACTACAAATTTTTAATGTATCTTCAATTCATCATGTATTAGAAAGAGCATAAACAATGCAACTGCAGGGTTGATGCAATTTAGATCATACCTCTAAAACTGCAAAAGACTCCATAGTAGCAGTGAGCTCTTCTTTAAGAGTATTAATGAAAAGCAGTGCTTCCATTCGCTTAAAAGCAAATGGAATGTCAACCATGGCTTTCAGGAACCGGTCGGCAGGCCCAAGTTGAGATAGCTCATCACTAAAAAGCCTAAGCTTAAGTTCCTCGTCTGGTGTTGGTGCCATCTTCAGCAAGGTTTGAAGGAATTCTGAGGACAGCTCATTTCCTGATCAACCAAAGACAGGTTACAAAGCTTTCATACATGTGGAATTAGAGACAACTAAACAATTTTTCTTATGAGTTTTTATACATTATTATCCTCGATAAATAAATTTAGTCATGATTCATCACTCAAGAAAGGTTCAACAGAATCAATCCACTTGTGCAGGAAATATTCATCTCAACAGCATAGGCAGGATGACCACACAATCTATCCTCCCCAATACTTAACATCCTGATAATCAAATAATTTTATATCAATACTCAAACCTAACAACAAGACTACCGCAATCTATCCTCTTCAACTACAAGGAAATGCTGGTAGTTTTAAAGAGTCCACATGATACTGCATGTCTACAATGTTTTTGGGCATCGGTGAGTGAATAAGTATGTAATAAATAATCCCTCCAAGAAATAAAGTGTTTACCAAATAATTTGCATTTCCTCAGAAGAACCTAATATTTCTATCATAGTTATCATCGTTCCTTTAGGAAAATTGAAGGAACAAGATATCACCTTCATAAAGTGCATCACAAACTTCTTCCATTGTCACATTCAATGCTCGCAAAAGAATTAATAAATTCTGTGATTTCTTTCTGTCAATGATCTGGATAAACTGAGGTGAAGGGTCTTGGGAGGAAGACTCTTTCTGTCGTTTACCATTGTTTTTATCCACAGCATTATAGCCAAAAAGTGTCTCTATCATCTCTTCATTAAACCTGTCAAATGTTTGTCATTTAACAATATTAGCAGCTAATGATAAACTATTATCCTTCAACAAAAGAAGTTTGGGATTTATTCCTTACTGGAATGATCCTGATTTGATCTGATTCCAAACCATAGATTGATCTGAGTTAGCTTGAACTTTATCCCAGAAAAAAGGCTTTAGCTTGGCTTTAGGAGCATCAGTTTCAACATCTTCCGTAGCTTTTGGTCTACTACCTAATGGCTGAGGCACCTTTGGGCCAGTTGAAGGAGGAGGACGAGGAGGAGCCATACCACTCTTAGGAGGCGGTGGTGGACGAGGACCGGGTTTAGCGCCAGCTGGTGCTGGGGGTGGTGGAGGAGGAGGACCAGGTTTGGCACCAGTTGATGCTGGGGGTAGTGGTGGCAGAGGACCAGGATGTGGAGTGCTACCAACACCAGGCTGTCGAGGAGCATGAGGAAGAGGAGCTGCAGGAGGAAGAGGAGCTGCATGAGGAGGAGGAGGAGGACGAGCGGCGGCAGCAGCAGCAGCAGCATTATTACCAGAGGGCTTAAATGAAGGTGGCTCAGGGCGAAGAGGACTCATCCTGCCTGGAGGAGGTTTTAAAGGAGGCATTCCAGAAGGGATGGTTCCCACTCTCCCGGGAGGATATTTCAGTTCAAATGGTGATCCGGCGGCAGCACTAAGAGCTCCTATTGATTGACTTTCTTGCACTGAGGTCTTGTGGTCTACTAAATTATTACTCGATGACTGAAACCCAATTTTCTCCCCTTTCATTGAGTTTCCAAAAGCATAACTGGAAGGACCTGTACAATAAAAGTGAATCTTGTCAGGACCAGTACAACACATTAAAAAAAGGGCCGACCCAGTTCAAATACCCACCTCGTGAGTGTCTGGGGAAGGGAATACTCTAGACAGCCTTTCCCCTGCTTTTTGCAGAGAGGCTGATTCGAACCCGCGACCTGACACATCACGGCAAGCAAGCTTACCGCTGAGCCAAGCCGGCCCTTCACCGGTACAACACATTAACAAGGTATAAATGAATGGTAATATGACATGTACCAACAGAATAGTCACTGATGCTCAAACTCAGAAGGGGCCTCTGATCATTTTGTCTAGCACGGCCAGTCTTACAAAACCCACTACAGAATAAAAAGAACAGTGCTGCCACTATAACTGTCACCAATGCAGTTATAACTACAGCAATAACAACTGTTTTTTTGTTACTATGTTTATCTGTCTGTTTGTTAGCGTCAGAAGATTGAGGAGTAGAAACATCTGCAGCTGCTGGTGGTGTCAGTTTTGGGAAAAATGCCGTTTGTGGCAAAGGAGAATGCAGAGGTGTAGGAACTAGAGGCGCTGGAGCAGATGACGGGGATAGATTGGGTTCAGGTGATGGTGGTAGACTGGGTTCAGGAGATGGTGAAGGACTGGGTGTAGGAGATCCAACTGCAGGGCCTGGACTAGGTGCTTCTGATATGTGCTGGAGCAAAACTCGGCCCAAATTTCTTCTGGGAACATTGGATTTGGAAAAAAGTAATCCCATATAAGCAACATGCCAAATCTTGGAATCATCCTCTTCTCCTATGACACGTACCAGAAGATTATTTCTTCTCAAACAGT
>JAVKPL010011737.1:0-52622 GCA_032173675.1 Gastrolobium villosum | reverse complement strand
TCTTCTCTTCCTCGCGCGCCCTCCCTGCACCAAAAAGAACCAAGAGCCATTTTCTCCATCTTTTCTTCATTTCTTCATTTCTTCACCGAATCGCTTGATTTTGGTGTTGAAATCTATTGTAAACAACCTTCCAAAGCCATTGGTAACACTTAGAAGCCTTGAATCCATCTCCTTGGCCGCGTTTTGAGCAAAGTCAGATTCGACCCACTTGAGTTTTTGGAGTTTTCTTGAAGTTTTGATCTTCTAATGGTGTAGTGAAGCCTTGGTGGTGATCATACAACACATTGTGAGTATATTTGTGGTATTTTTATGGTTGAATTCATAGATCTAGAAATTTGTGTTCAAACCTTTGATTTTAGATGTCTGATGATAGAGAGCCCAAATGGAAAAATGCTATTAGATGAAAAGGCCTTAGAATCATTCTTGTAAGCTAGAAATGCTATGTTAATTTTTGGTGAAAAATATAGGTTTTTAACTTAGGCGAATTTGAGGAAATTTCATGAAAAATGAGTTTTGGTGTAATTTGGATTTGATGATTGTTGTAGGGTGCCTCACACGGACGGAATTGTGAAAGGTTGATTTGGAGCATACGTTTGGAACGGTATTGCTCGTATTGAGGTAAACTCTTGGAACTTGGGTTTAATCCCTAGTGTGCTGCACCACACCTAGTGGAAGGTAGTGGTTGGATGATGTGGTTATGACATGGTGTGATTGTGTGCTTGTATGCATATTGCTTGTATTTTGTGAAAATTGTTTGGTCACTGGCCAGTTGACGTGTGTTGGTTTGGACATCCGCTGGGTTCGTCCTACGGGAGAATGCCAGTTGGAGATGCCATGGTGTTGTCTCTGGGAGCAACATCAGGATGATCCAAGCGGGGGACGTCCGCCGGATAGGGCTCATGAGGAGTTCCGGTTGGGTATTGCCATGGAGTCTTCTCAACCATGGGAGAGGCGCCAGGACTGTCTCGGGAGTTATATGATGGAGTCCTTGAACATGAATCCATGCGTGGATGTTCTTGGGTGTCTCCAGTTGGATGGTGATATTGTTTTACTTGCATATTACATTATGTCATATTTGTACATTTTAGTGAGCCATGGAGTGGAGAGGGCCTCTAGCTCCATTGGTTTACTGAGATATATCCGTATATCTCACCCCGTGTTTGGGGGACCACATTTCAGGTCACTATGAGCCGGGAGGAGCTTCGGGCAAGAAGCCCGTATAGTGGACATTGGATTGGCATGCGGTGCATTGGGATTGCATGACATTTTGGAGGAGTTATGGAGTGCACATAGCATACCATTAGTATTTTGAGACTTAGGTCATGAACATATTGCATGATGTCATTTCCATGCTTTTGTTAGTGTTCATGGTTATATGCTAAGTCTTGTTTATGGTTTATTATTCATGGCATGGATAACTGTATATTTTGAGTGAGCATGGGACTTGTCCATTGCCACATTCATAGCCTTGAAGTCTTGGTTTTCATGTTGTAAAAATGGTCCATATTTGTATGTAAATGGCCATTATTTGAGGACTTTGTAGATGATGCATGTTTTAAAGAAATTGTATGATGGAAGGGCCTAGAGCCTACATTAGGACATGATTATGTGTTGTGTGGAGTACCAAGGGGTTAGGGATGGATTACACACCCTTTTTGGGGCTTAAAATGCTGTAATCTGTCATTTTGCTGCATAGTAATCGATTACCCAAGGCATGGTAATCGATTACCATGCAACAGGGGACGAAAAATTGGCTACTGATTACTTTGGTAATCGACTGGTAATCGATTACTGGCCTTTGGTAATCGATTACCATGTGAGGTAATCGATTACCCAAAGTTGGTAATCGATTACCAGAACAGAGGATTAAGAAAATTGGCTACTGCCTCATTTTTGACAGGTGGTAATCGATTACCACCCACTGGTAATCGATTACCACAGTGTAATTTTCGAAAATTCAGGTTTTTCTAGACTAAAAGAAAGGGGCTTAACTTGATGGGTAGAACTCCAAATGGTACGTGGTTTGAAACCACGCGTAGATAACGTAAAGGACTACAACTTGGTAAAAGGTGAGAGTAAGATGGTGAGTTTAAATGAATTGAATAAAAAGAAAGATGAATGATCTTAGCAAAAATGTATGCTTCTGCAAATTGCATTTACAATTATAGTGTGGTTTTAATTGATTACGGAAAATGTATTGATGTAAAAGCAAAGGAATATGTTAAAAGAAAAATTTGCCCATAATTTAATTAACCCAATCACTGTGATTGTAACTGCGCTTAATATCATAATCAATGTTAACAATACCGGTGTACAACGGGCTGTTACAATTCACACTTAGACGGTTTAGCATACAGTTTCTTATCCTTCAACACCTGCAACACAGTCCTCAAATGGTCGATGTGCTCCTCCTTACTCTTAGAATAGATCAAGATTTCATCAATAAATACATTTACAAACTGGTCCAAATACGGTTTAAAGATGCAGTTCATATAATCCATGAACACCGCAGGGGCATTAGTAAGCCCAAAAGGAATCACTTGATATTCAAAATGTCCATATCTGGATCGGAAAGCTATTTTAGGTACATCCTCCGGTTTAATCCGAATCTGGTGATATCCGGACCGGAGATCGATCTTCGAAAACACGCAGGCATCCCTCAACTGATCTAATAAATCATCAATGCCCGGCAACGGGTACCGGTTCTTAATAGTCACTTTATTCAACTGTCGGTAGTCAGTGCACAATCTCATGCTACCATCCTTTTTCTTCACAAATATCACCGGTGCTCCCCACGGAGACACACTCGGCCTAATAAAATCCTTTGCAGATAATTCTTCAATGTGTTTCTTCAACTCGGCCAACTCAAGTGGCGACATCCGGTATGGAGCCAAGGAGATCGGCCCCACACCAGGCAATAGGTCAATCGAGAAATACATCCTCAAACTCATTTACAACCGGAATAGAAGAAATCTCCTCCTTTTTGTCACCCACCAATCCGCCCAACAAGACATACCCCAAATCTCCAGCCTTCAAGGCTTTCACAGTTTGACTGACAGACAAATATAAGGACGGACAAACAGACGGCCTCTCGTGAGATAACAACAACCTCTTTCCGCAGCAATCAATCATTGCGCAGTTCCGAGACAACCAATCCATCCCCAAAATCAAATTGACAGAGGCCAGGGGTAAGATAATTAAATCAATGGTGTAACCCCTGCCTAAATAGGTAAACTTCACATCTTCGCAAATCCAAGACGATTCACTAACCTCTCCTGTAGCGGTAGTAATACGCATCGGAGGAACCATCCGTGTTACCTTTAAGTCCAACGCCTTAGCCACATAGTCCGCCACAAAAGAATGTGTTGCTCCCGAATCAAACAACACAGACAAATCAACAATAGAGAGGAAAATTATACCTTTTACCAAATTCGGAGCCTTTTCAGTATGTTGCGCATTTGTAGTATATACCCGTCCCACAGTAGGAACAGCAGCAGTAGGAGTAGCAGTAGTAGTAGCTGTCGGCAAGGCCTGCAGATTCGCAGCCTGCCCCGAAGAAGATGGACACTCTCTAGCAAAGTGGCCATTCCGACCACACTTAAAACATGCCAACGGACCAGCACCACATACACCTTTGTGGTATTTCCTGCACTTCACACATTGTGGAATAAAATATTTGTTCGCAACACCACCACCACTAGGGTTTCCACCCCTCTTGAACTGACCAGGAGGCTGCCTTACATGCAACCCCCTACACCTGTTATTACTATTGAAACCTCCTCTGTTAGTATTTCCAAAAGGACGAGGTGTCCTCTTAACATCTTGCTCTTTTGCCGAATCAGATTTCGGATATCTTCCATAAACAGTCTCGACCCTCTTGCATTGGGTCACCAAGTCAGGAAAGTTTCTCACCGCAGTGTTTGACATCCTCTTAGCAATCTTCTCACTCAGCCCTCTTTGAAATTTAGCTGACAAGAACTCCGGAGTAGGTAGAGTACCCCCATAATTTGTAAATTTCACAAGTTCATTAAATTTTGCCACATAGGCATCCACGGTCATGACTCCCTGTACAAGGCTATCAAACTCACCTTGCTTTGCCTCCCGAACATCAAGGGGAAAATATTCTTCATGAAATAGACCTTCGAACATTGTCCAAGAAATAACCTCACCCTGAATAGCATATGGGCGAGACACATTGTCCCACCACTCCTGGGCATCACCCTCCAGCATATAAACCGAATACAACAATTTCTGCGGATCTTGGCATCTCATCACTTGGAAAATCTTATCCATTCCCCTCAACCAAGCAGTAACCTCCTTTGGGTCCCTTGACCCCAGAAATGCGGGTGGCTTATGTTTCCTAAAGGATATGAGCCTACGCTCATCATCAGCATTATCAACAACCTGCCCCGCAGCCCCAGTGGATTGGGCAATAGATGACGGATCAGGAACATAGCTAGGGTCAGTAGTATGATGACTAGCCTCACCAGTGTGGTGACTAGCCCCACTCTCCCCCTGTTGAGGAGTAACCGATGGCGTCGGCGTAGGAGTCACCGTAGCCGTGTGTGGAGGTGAATTATCCCTCCTAGGACGATCTCTATTGGCCCTCATCTCAGCCATAAAGGCCTGCATCATATCTTGATTAGACTTCATCAGGTTTTCAATCATGTTTCTATTCGCAGCCGTCTCCGCCTGCAGAGCATTCAGAACTGCAGTGACCGGATCCGGTGGCAAAGGACCTGCACCACGTGCCCCACGGCGACCACGCGCCCTACTCATGATATCTGTACGTGTAACACAAAGGAATGAGTTGATCAGACCCACACTGAGGAATCACATATACATTAATCATAAATAGTTCACAGATAGCTATGGCACACCAGATACAACATACACAATCAGAGTTCCCTCACAAAACTGCTCTGATACCATAAAATGTAACATCCCGTTGTACACCGGTATTGTTAACATTGATTATGATATTAAGCACAGTTACAATCACAGTGATTGGGTTAATTAAATTACGAACAACTTTTTTTCTTTTACCATATCACTTTTCATAACAATAACTTTTTCCGTAATCAATTAAAACAACACTATAATTGTAAATGCAATTCGCGAAATCATACATTTTACTAACATCACTAATCTCTCTTTTTATTCAATTCATTTAAACTCACCATCTTACTCTCACGTTTTACCATGTTATAGTCCTTTACGTTAGCTACGCGTGGTTTCAAACCACGTACCATTTGGAGTTCTACCCACCAAGTTAAGCCCCTTTCTTTTAGTCTAGAAAAACCTGAATTTTCGAAAATTGCACTGTGGTAATCGATTACCAGTGGGTGGTGATCGATTACCACCTGTCAAAAATGAGGTAGTAGCTAAAATTTGACATCCTCTATTCTGGTAATCGATTACCAAGATTGGGTAATCGATTACCTCACTTGGTAATCGATTACCAATCCTCAGTAATCGATTACCAGTGGAGACAGAAGCATATTTTTTGTCCCCTGTTGCATGGTAATCGATTACCATGCTTGGGTAATCGATTACTATGCAGCAAAAGTGACAGATTACAACATTTTCAGCCTAAAAAGGGTTGTGTAATCCATCCCTAACCCCTTAGTACTCCACACAACACTTAAACATACCCTAATGTAGGCTCTAGGCCCTTCCATCATGCATTTTCCTTAAGTCATACATCATTTACAAAGTCCTCAATGTAATGGCCATTTACATACAAATATGGACCATTTTTACAACATGAATACCAAGACTTCAAGTGCAATGAATGTGGCAATGGACAAGTCCCATGCTCACTCAAAATATACAATTATCCATGTCATGAATAATAAGCAATAAACAAGACTTAGTACACCATCATGAACACTACCAAAAAGCATGGAAATAACATCATGCAATATGTTCATGACCTAAGTCTCAAAATACTAATGTCATGCTATGTGCAATCCATAGTCCTCCTCCAAAATGTCATGCAATCCCAATGCACCGCAGGCAAATCCACTGTCCACTAAGCGGGCTTCTTGCCCGAAGCTCCTCCCGGCTCATAGTGACCTGAAATGTGGTCCCCCAAACACGGGGTGAGATATACAAATATATCTCAGTAAACCAATGGAGCTAGAGGCTCTCTCCACTCCATGGCTCACTCAATGTGCAAATATAACATCATGTAATATGCATGCAATACAATATCACCAACCAACTGGAGACAACCCGAGAACATCCACGCATGGATTTATGTTCAAGGACTCCATCATATAACTCCCGAGACAATCCTGGAGCCTCTCCCATGGTTGAGAAAACTCCATGGCCAACCCAACCGGAACTCCTCATGAGCCCTATCCGGCGGATGTCCCACGTTTGGCTCATCCTGGTGTCGCTCCCAGAGTCGACCCCACGGCATACCCAACTGGCATTCCGTCACGAAATGATCCAGCGGATGGCCAAACCCAACACACGTCAACTGGCCAGTGACCAAACAATTTTCATACAATCCAAGCAATATGCATACAAGCACATAATCACACAATGCCATAAACACATAATCCAACCACAACCTTCCACTAGGTGTGGTGGAGCACACAAGGGATTAAACCCAAGTTCCAAGGGTTTACCTCAACACAAGTAATCCGTTCCAAACGTATGCTCCAAATCAACCTTTCACAATCACGTCCGTGTGAGGCACCCTACAACAATCAACAATTCCAAATTACACCAAACCTCAATTTTCATGAAAATTCCTCAAATTTTCCTAAGTTAAAAACCCAACTTTTTCACCAAAAATTATCATAGCATTTCTAGCTTACAAGCATGATTCTAAGACATTTTCATCTAATAGCATTTTTCCATTTGGGCTCTCTATCATCACACATCTAAAATTAAAGACTTAGAGCATAAATTCCTAGATCTACAAAATCAACCACAAAAATACCACAAGTATACTCACAATCTAGTGTATGAACACCACCAAGGCTCCACTAAGTCCAAGGAAAACCAAAAGCTCCAAGAACACCAATGGGTCGGATCTGTCTTGGCCAAAAAACGCAGCAAAGAGATGGATTCAAGGCTTGGAAGTGTTACCAATGGCTTTAGAAGGTTGTTTACAATAGATTTCAACACCAAAATCAAGAGATTTGGTGAAGAAATGAGAAAATGGCAAAGAGATGAAGAAGTGGGTTCTTTGGTTCTTCACCAACAGGGGGCGCACGGGAGAAGAAAGAAAAAAGGAAGGAAGGAAAGGGGAAAAAAGGGTGGGAGGCTAAGTGACTTCGGTCACACGGGTCCCACACGTGATCTAACTTTAATTCCGATAAAAATTCCGATCATAAGTTCTTAATCTACATATTTTTCCAGTCCATGACGTATTTTTATTTCTCCAAAATATTGATAAAATTTTCACACCTATCGGTACACTCACACCACAGTATTTAACACTTAAAAATCACTATTCATCAATTTTTCCCAAATTTGCCTATACACTCAATTTTCCGCCCTGATTCCATTTCCAGTATTATTTTTGTCATATGAAATCTCTAACTCAGTATTTATGCCTCAGAATACACGGCTGGTCAATTACCATTTTGCCCTTTTTGCCCATTTTGGCCATAATTCGCGGATTTTCACTAATCCATCCATTCTAATTTCACAATATAATATTAAAATACACATTTAACTTTATGAGGTGTTATAGTTATAATATGAAAAATTGCTTCTTTTTTGTATTCCCTCAGTCACTTCAGTAGACTTAGAGAGAGAGAAAAAATAACTTTTCATATTATAACTATGTCTTACCGGTAAGACATGGTATTAAAAACTAAAAGGACACAATTTATGTCTTTTAAAAGGACAAACACTTAACCCTTAAAAGTAACAATCATGAAACTAAATGAATAACAGGACTATAATTATGAAAGATGAAGGTCCGTTGAACTATTTTATTTTGGGTTATTGCACACACAAACAATGCAATACTATGGTGTAGATTTAACTATAAATTTAAGAGGGAATATTCTTACTACCAAAATTTTCTATTATTAACTCACTACCTATCTATCTAATCATTATTAAATCAACATTTTCTCTTTTTATAAAAACTTTTTAACATTCTTTCTATTTGATCTAATGGTGATTAAATAGATAATAAATTAGTAGTAGAAAATCTTGGTAGTAACAATATCCTCCCTGTAAATCTAATTGCAATATACCAAGCTTGTTGTAGTAAATATTTTTGCTTTCTACTTTTTTAATAAGAAAATTCAAAAATAAATGGCTAGTTTAAAACCACAATAGTGTTAGTCTTGCGCTTGCCAACTTAAGTGATTATTTGTAAGACATTTTTTTTTTTAAAAAAAATATTTCAGTTTTTGCAATAGAATTTTTTTTTCTATCACACTCACATAGAAGTAGAAATAAGTAAATTCCATTATAATAAGTAAAAAGAAAAAAGCTAATGAAATATAATAGAACATACTCACTTTTATATAAGTATACCAGAGAAAAATTTTATCCATCAAAAATAAAAATATTAAACCCTTTCGTTTTATAATGTATGTGAACGACAATTTAAGTAAATCTTCAAAATTGAGTCATAATCGCAGCTTCTTTTTTATGTTTTTAATATACCGACCATTTGAGGTGAATCAACTCATGTATTTAATAAGAATGAAACCCAAATTTTTTCTCCAACTATTCAATTTGTGTTGTCAAACGTGTATAATCACAACTTCTTTTTACATCATGAAAAATCATAATAAAAAAAAACTAGTTTTGCTAGCTATGATATTGATGCTAAATTTCTTGCAAAGGATCAAAATGAACAAAAATAAATACATGGAAAATTGGCAATGATAAAAAGTTTCCATGAATGCCAACTGTAACAGCCCGTTACGTACCGGTATTGTTAACATTGATTATGATATTAAGCGCAGTTACAATCACAGTAATTGGGTTAATTAAATTACGGGCAAACTTTTTTCTTTTATCATATTCTCTTTTCATAACCATAACCTTTTCCGTAATCAATTAAAACAACACTATAATTGTAAATGCAAAACGCGGAAGCATTCCGCTTAACAACCCCACTACTCTCTCTTTTTATTCAACTCATTTAAACCCATCAACTTAGTTTCATATCTTACCAAGTTCTACCCCTTTACATTAGTTACGCGTGGTTTCAAACCACGTACCATGTGGAGTTCTACCCATCAAGTTAAACCCCTTTCTTTTAGTCTAGAAAAACTTCAAATTTTCAAAATTTACACTGTGGTAATCGATTACCAGTGGGTGGTAATCGATTACCACCTGTCAAAAATGAGGCAGTAGCCAATTTTTCACATCCTCTGTTCTGGTAATCGATTACCAACTTTGGGTAATCGATTACCTCACATGGTAATCAATTACCAAAGCTCAGTAATCGATTACCAGTGAAGACAGTAGCTAACTTTTCGTCCCCTGTTGCATGGTAATCGATTACCATGCTTGGGTAATCGATTACTATGCAGTAAAAGTGACAGATTACAGCATTTTAAGCCCAAGAAGGGTTGTGTAATCCATCCCAAACACCTTAGTACTCCACACAACACTTAAACGTACTCTAATGTAGGCACTAGGCCCTTCAAACATGCATTTTCATTCAATTATGTAACATATACAAAGTCTTTAACATAATGGCCATTTTACATCAAATATGGTCCATTTTACAACATATTCACCAAGGCTTCAATTACAATGAATGTGGCAATGGACAAGTCCCATGCTCACTCAAATATACAATATATACTCATGTCCTACATATACATCATATTGAAGAATCTAACATGTATTCATGAACTTACAAAGCATGGCATTTTCAACATGCATAGGTTCATGATCAATGACTAAAGCATAAAACATATGCAATATATGTCCCCATCCAATGCTCATCACATAGTGCCTCCAACATGCACCCCATGCTCCACTCTTCCAGGCTCAACCTAACCTGAAATGATGCCCCACAACACGGGGTGAGATATATAAATATATCTCAGTAAACCAAGGGCCCTGGAGGTTTCTCCACCCCATGGCTCACTCAATGTGCAAATACAACATCATATAATATGCAAGCAATGCAATATCACCCATCAACTGGAGACAACCCAAGAACATCCACTCATGGATTCATGTTCAAGGACTCCATCATATAACTCCCGAGACAGTCCTGGCGCCTCTCCCATGGTTGAGAAGACTCCATGGCAATACCCAACCGGAACTCCTCATGAGCCCTATCCGGCGGACGTCCCACGTTTGGATCATCCTGGCGCCGCTCCCAGAGTCGACTCCACGGCAAAACCCGACTGGCATTCTCACAAGGATGAACCCAGCGGATGTCCAAACTCCACTCGTCAACTGGCCAGTGACCAAACAATTTTCACAAAATCAAGCAATATGCATACAAGCACACAATCACACAATGTCATAACCACATGATCCAACCACAACCTTCCACTAGGTGTGGTGGAGCACACAAGGGCTAAACCCCAGTTCCAAAGGTTACCTCAACACCGAGCCCATGCTCCATACGTAAGCTCCAAGCTTACCCGCTTCCAAAGCGTCCAAAAGAGGCAACCTGTATGATCAACAACATGATCATAAATACAATTCCAATGTAAACCATTCACTTACACAATTAATCATCATTTAATCACTTAGGCCAAAGGCTATTCTTCCATATCATTTTACTTCAACCTCCTTTATAGATTCATTTACCAATTACACCATACATCACACATTCTTTCTTCTCATTCCACTTTACCACACTATACTATCATCCAATTAAACATCATTTTCAATCATTCAACTTCCACTACATCATTTTTATATCATTTTTCCTCACTTTTCATCATAATTCGGATTCCTCCAAAAGGTATGCCCCAAGGCTTTTCAATTCTTTTTAACACTCATACTAATCATGTAATCATATTATCAACCTATACCAATGGTCCATCATTCAATTATTCAATTTCTCCACATGCCAATTTCACCAAGTTATGAACTCAACCCAAAATTTCCTAAGTTAAAAATCCAACTTTTTCACCAAAATTTATCATAGCATTTCTAGCTTTCATGCATCATTCTAAGGCATTTTCATCTAATAGCATTTTTCCATTTGGGCTCTCTATCATCACACATCTAGAATCAAAGATTCAAAGCATAAATTCCTAGATCTATGAAATCAACCACAAAAATACCACAAATATACTCACAATGTGTTGTATGATCACCACCAAGGCTTCACTAAACCATAAGAAGATCAAAACTCCAACAAAGCTCCAAGAACCCAAGTGGGTCGGATCTGATTTTTGTCAAAAACGCAGCAAGGAGGTGGATTCAAGGCTTCTAAGTGTTACCAATGGATCTAGAAGGTTGTTTACAATAGATTTCAACACCAAAATCAAGCGATTCGGTGAAGAAATGAAGAAATGGTGAAATGGTGAAGAAATGGGGTTTTTTCTCTCACTTGCAGGGGAAGGGCGCGCATGAAGGAGAAAAAGAGGAGGAAAGAAAGAAGAAAAAGGGGTGGGGGCCAAGTGACTTCGGTCACACGGGTCCCACACGCGATCTAACTTTAACTCCGATAAAAATTATGATCACAATTTCTTAATCTACATATTTTTCCAGTCCATGTCATATTTTTCTTTCCTCAAAATTCTCATAAAAATTTCACACTTATCGGTACACTCGTACCGCAGTATCTTTCACTTAAAAAGTCACTATTCATCAATTTTTCCCAAATTTGCCTATTCACTCAATTTTCCGTCCTGATTCCATTTCAAGCATTATTTTTGTCATATTAAATCTCTAACTCCATTTTTCATGCCTCGGTTCACGTTTTTGGCAAATTACCATTTTGCCCTTTTTACCCATTTTGGCCATAACTCTCTGATTTTCGCTAATCCTTCCCTTTTAACCCACATTTTATCAAATAAATTCACATTTAATTTCCCGAGGTGTTATATTCACCCCACCTTTTAGGAATTTTGTCCGCAAAATCAACTATGCACATAAGCTAACTCGGGATACAGCCAGAGAATCTCAGTCCCCCGTACCCAAGAAGCTCCATCCAGTGCGCGGACACCAACATAATTATTTAAATTTTTATCTTTTGGCTTTCCAGCCACATTTCACAATGACCTTGCCTTTCAAAGGCCCAATGGGAGACCTCAAGTCCTTCCCAATTTCAATTTCAACCGGCGACACCATATGTGAACAACCGGAGCGCACCACACAGTTGTGCTCTTTTTCTGCTTTACCAAGTCCATTGCTTTTAATTTCTTTTCACAAATCCGGCTATTAGCACACATAGCCCATAATTTCTCTTGGCAGGTTCTCCTACCAAATTAACATATCAACCAATATACCCATAGGGTTATGCTACATCCTGTTCAATCTGTGCCACACAGGCAACTATTACTTACCGGCACAATACAGCCACAATTTTCCTTCTTTGAATTTTTTTTTTTTATCTCCACGGAGTATTAACTCTCGTCATCAATCTCTTTCACATTTCTTATTCCGCATTAAACACTATTATGGAATCTCACATCCTCTCAGTGCAACTCACCGAGTAATCATCCAGTTCACGCTCACTATACCTTTATTTTCTGAGGGACAAATCCCCATTTTTTTTGGCACCTAGCCACAACTCGTATATCCACATTTTTCTTTTCTCATGTTCTCAACCTACAACGTACAATTTCACCTCAGCACTTTATCCTTTTACAAGCACCATCTTTGTGCTCAACAGTCAACCTATCCTTACAAGTCCACCAACTTCACCAAAACACAATGGCGAATCTCTCTCTCAAGACCTTTATCTGGTCCCCCAATGGATCACACATTACAATTCATACCTCTCATCAGTCATTTCAACGCTTTCAATCACGAATTCACTTATGAATTTTATACACTACATCGGCTAGTTCAAAGCCTTCCACCATGAATTCACTCATTAATTTTCATACACCAAATCATACTTGCCATTTCAACTAAACCTCTCAAAACTTAACACATAGTTCATCACTGATTTCTCACATTAAAGGCAACATGCCTAAGATTTCCACCCCTAACTTTCTTTATTTACCGTTACATACTCATTCATCAATTCCTCATTTATTTCATTCTATACACCTCACCTTCATCATTATCATTTCGTTCAACCAGTAAGCATCACTCCAAGGTTACATATCATCTCTTTCTCATATCTGTCCCATCACATAGGGATTTTCAAAGCCTATTTATCATGCCACTAGGAACTAAATCAATCCTTGTCATTACTTTCATCATTTCATATTGACGATTACACCATTCTCTCGGACTATTCAAAGTACCACTAGCACTCTCAATCATATACCTTGGAACCTAGCCAAGAACAACATCCATTATTGTGCATTTTCAACACATCTCTCACTATACTTTGCATCTATACACTTCATCAGTGACTCGACCACCAGGGTAAAGATATCAACCTTTTATTCCAACAACTACCATTCTATCTAATAGCTAGTATCACACTTTCTTATCTGAATACCTCACAAATAACCACTTATTAAAATCATTGGCCACCTTGAGCCACCAACTTAGCTTAACATATCACCATCACAAGCCTTTCCATAAAACATTGACTCATTCCATCATCACTAATCAATTTCCCATTCCCTCACATAGGGTGACAATCCAATAATTCAATTCATAATTTCCGTAAAACCATAATTCCATACTACCACACTTGGTATACACTCATGCACATCTCCGAGTGCTTAATTTCATAATTCCAACTACCATCTCATGGCACCTCTCACATTTCATCATATTAGGCATATTACTGTTCACTTACAGTTATCCAAATTCACCTCTTGCGTTCCTCACAAGATACAATCCTCTAATGCAATGGGTAAGAACATCCTTAGGTTTAACCCCTCGAGCTCTTGCTGTCCTAAGGGCCCCAGGTGCCTTGCCCCACCAATCAGAGAATCTGTCCTTATAATTCACGCAAGAAGAGGTAACATGCCAACGGCTGTACTAACAGTCCAACTAACTCAAGGTTCTACCTCACACTACATTACTTATACAATATAATAATAATCTCCGGGAACATAATCCATACGGAGATAGCCACACAGATAAACACATTCACATCAAATCCGCATATAATGGCAAACAGATTCTTATATAGATGCATAATGATATACTAGTTCTATCTTACTCTTGCACCATTCACTATAACTTTCCAATATGGTTCTTTTCTCAACAATATACTCATTTCACTTGACTAGTCATTAGTCTTAGTCCATAGAATAATCATCCTAACATGATTCCAACATCTTTCTCATATTGTGACACAAAACTTTCAATTCATAACAGTACCCATGTTCGGTACCGTCCTAATCCATTGTCCATCATGGCTTATAGCGACCATGCTCAACACTATAGAAGATCCGCTTCATTAAACTGATGTTACTTTTCTCTCAATATTCCACTAAGACACCAAGAGTGCCTTCACTTACTAGTCCACGCATTTAGCGCATCAGGACCATCAGATACATTATCAACTTCGAGCAGTGCTCGCCTGGGACTTCCAAGAGCAACACCTCTTAGGATTCAATCCACAAAGGGAAACCCAGGACAATTTTAATTGTCACATTATTATCAACATGTGTGCCATGGTATAACTTGCACACCGGGACTCCATCATGAATCCCATACCACATTGAGCATCCAATGACATTCCAAAGAGACAATCTCTCCCAACATTTCCCATCATAGGGAATTTCACTTACATCATTACTTTTTACCAAACTAATTTTTCTTTTTCCATAGAGTTTACTAACTCAAAACAACATAACATACATTTAGGCACCCCGGCCTTCACCAAACATATACATATATATATATATATATATATACATACACTAGCACTTAGCCATCACGGAATTATTATCCACATATAATCAGGCCGCAACCTTAACATTTCAATGCTACACCACCTTATAGTAGCATATTAGTACCATTAACACACCACACTCAGTTATATTTTCTCACCTCACATCCGTCAAGTCCAACCATCAATATATTATGAACCCTCATACTTTCAATCAAATTCATTCAATGCCTTACATGGCAATTTCCTCAACTTCTTATATTTTACTTTCTATTCATATGATATCCTCACTTACATTCAGCCAATCACTAAATCATCATGGACTAAAGTCCCAATTTAACATTGAATTATCCCACACATCATTTCCATAGTTCTTTTAAGCTTCTCACCATCCTCAATCCAAATTCTGAATCTCAATTTGTTTCTACATCCAAACATATTAAGTCATCCAAGTGTATGCCCTCATCAAGGGTCTTGTAACCTTATAACTTTACCCTAAGGTATCCAATATTACATATAAACACTCGTATTCAAATTTTCACAATTTCATCGGGGTTCCAATTCCCCACCATGTCAAAGATATACCACTAATTCTCACATATACTCACTTGTCCTAACTCCCATACAACTTGGGAGGACCTACCAACATCATCATCATAATATCAACTCAATTCAATCATACTTACTCACCATCAAACCACACATTCAACTATAGTAGCATTCTACCCAAAATGGTTAAACATCTTATCTCAATTTCATTCACACTAAGTCCTCCATGACAGTATCACAATTTATTTTCCCTAAGTCCTCAATGACATCAATTTTACTTACTAACATATCCATTCGTGGAGCAGTCAACACTGCACCCACCACCTTAGCCTAAGGACTGGCATTAGTGCTCCAGGGTTGTCACGAAGGCATCTTATGCTGACCACACATTGAACACAAAGAAATGGGTTGATCAGGCCCAAACTAAGGAATCACATGTGCAGCAGTCAATAAGAGTCGACGTACAACTATACAGCACTCACCTCAATTACACAATCATCAGAGTTCCCTAAAGAAACTGCTCTGAACCATAAAATGTAACAGCCCGTTACGTACCGGTATTGTTAACATTGATTATGATATTAAGCGCAGTTACAATCACAGTAATTGGGTTAATTAAATTACGGGCAAACTTTTTTCTTTTATCATATTCTCTTTTCATAACCATAACCTTTTCCGTAATCAATTAAAACAACACTATAATTGTAAATGCAAAATGCGGAAGCATTCCGCTTAACAACCCCACTACTCTCTCTTTTTATTCAACTCATTTAAACCCATCAACTTAGTTTCATATCTTACCAAGTTCTACCCCTTTACATTAGTTACGCGTGGTTTCAAACCACGTACCATGTGGAGTTCTACCCATCAAGTTAAACCCCTTTCTTTTAGTCTAGAAAAACTTCAAATTTTCAAAATTTACACTGTGGTAATCGATTACCAGTGGGTGGTAATCGATTACCACCTGTCAAAAATGAGGCAGTAGCCAATTTTTCACATCCTCTGTTCTGGTAATCGATTACCAACTTTGGGTAATCGATTACCTCACATGGTAATCGATTACCAAAGCTCAGTAATCGATTACCAGTGAAGACAGTAGCTAACTTTTAGTCCCCTGTTGCATGGTAATCGATTACCATGCTTGGGTAATCGATTACTATGCAGTAAAAGTGACAGATTACAGCATTTTAAGCCCAAGAAGGGTTGTGTAATCCATCCCAAACACCTTAGTACTCCACACAACACTTAAACGTACTCTAATGTAGGCACTAGGCCCTTCAAACATGCATTTTCATTCAATTATGTAACATATACAAAGTCTTTAACATAATGGCCATTTTACATCAAATATGGTCCATTTTACAACATATTCACCAAGGCTTCAATTACAATGAATGTGGCAATGGACAAGTCCCATGCTCACTCAAATATACAATATATACTCATGTCCTACATTGTAACGCCCTCCCTTGTATGCATCCAAGAGAGTCGTTCGCTAAGCGGAATTAGAGTCGTTAACGTCACATGAGCTAACAAAGAGCCTCATAGCAGTATACAAGTCCGTATAAAATCTAATTGGTATCAGAGCCTGGTTGATGAGTTCCGGAAGTGTACGATTAGCCGTCGTTAAGATGAGCTTGCGGATTTCCGGATGCAATCCGCTCTCGAACTTCTCCACCTGCCATTCTTCATCATAAATGTTCCGGTCAAAGTTGGCGTACTCGATCAGCTGCCCAAATTTTGCAATGTACTCATTAACCGTCATGTTACCCTGCCTGAGCGACAGCAGTTCAGTGTGCTTCATCCTTCTCATTGCCTTAGGAAAATACTTATCCAGAAATACTTGTCTGAACACGGCCCATGTTAGTTCCACGTCCTGAGCTCTCAGCAGAGCCCTCGCACCAGTCCACCATGTTAAAGCTTCTCCCATCAGCTGGTACGACGCGTAATCAGTCTTCTGCGCTTCCGGGCATGCCATGCGTTCGAAAATATGCTCAATCATCTGCAGCCACTTTGCTGCAATCTCAGGGTTGTCTTCACCCTCAAAAGTAGGTGGTTGGAAGTTGCGGAAGTCTTTCAACCTCCGACGGGCAATTTCTTCTGCATTTTCATGCAGTGGGGGTTGGTTCTGATTCTGTTGCCTATGGTCGCGCCATTCTTGGCTCATATTATGGATGAACGTTGCCAGTCCCCCAATGGTAGTGATAAGATCCTCTTCCGCATCGCCAGTCCTTCCCCGAGTTGAACCGCGACCACCCGCCATGATTCTGCACTCACAATATCAGGAAATGAGTTGATACCAATTAGTGTAACGCCCTCCCTTGTATGCATCCAAGAGAGTCGTTCGCTAAGCGGAATTAGAGTCGTTAACGTCACATGAGCTAACAAAGAGCCTCATAGCAGTATACAAGTCCGTATAAAATTTTCAGCACTTAAATTCTTTTCATAAAGGTTTTCCAAAATAGCTGCTGTTCATAAAAGTTCAAGCTAACATAAAGATGATTAAGACTACAGTCATCCAAGAGTACCAAAACATTAATCATTACAGTCATCCAATTTAAACAAACAGCAATAGAGATAATCCACGCATCAGCAAGCAACAGCAAACATCACGTCTTCATGTGCTTTTATGTCCTCCTGCCATTTAGGAAAATAGCAGCCCCGAAGGGGTGAGAATAATCCCAGTAGTGTGGCAATAAAACCAATAATATAACAATATTAACTAGGCACAAAATCATAAACAGTCACTTCAACATATCCTTGTTCCTTTTCCTTTCATATCATATTCATATATTGCGTATATAACGCCTTTCCTTTGCGCTTTTAGCACCGTCGTACGCGCACTTCACAGTGGAATCAAATATACCCTTGGCACCTGAGCTCCATGTGGATTCCAACTGTGGGCCTATGCGGACTGATGCCAAGTGTCCCATACCCCGGTACCTTGGGGATGCCTATATGATGCTTGCTCAAACACATGGTCCTGTACATAACTATTCTACACAAGACCTATATGATTTTGATACATGCATGTCATGCTATGCTTTCACACACAAGGCGTAAAAATGCGGTATGATGTAAGATGCATGCTTATATACCTTTCATATGCGTTATGCTGCCACATAACGTCTTTACCTCATAGTCATATAGCCATCACGGCACATTATTGGCAGTTTCCTTTCATTATAATGGAACATAATATTTTTACGGCATATGGAGCATCATGTCACAATTCTATACCAGTAGTCAATAGTCACATTAGGCATCATCGCCTGACACTTACCTTTGCTTGCCTTAAATATTACCAAACCGCAGCGAAGTATCTCACTTCTTAAGCGCACCTAAATCAATTACAACTAATCATTTACAGTGGCTATTTACAGCAGAAACAGAGAGCATACAGCAGTGTCTTACAGCAGCAAAACAGTGAGCATACAGCAGTGTTTACAGCAGCAAAACAGTGAGCATTTACAGCAGCAAAACAGTGAGCATACAGCAGTGTTTACAGCAGCAAAACAGTGAGCATACAGCAGTGTTTACAGCAGCAAAACAGTGAGCATACAGCAGTGTTTACAGCAGCAAAACAGTGAGCATACAGCAGTGTTTACAGCAGCAAAACAGTGAGCATACAGCAGTGTTTACAGCAGCAAAACAGTGACGTTTTAAACAGAAACAGTGACGTTTTTAAAACAGAAACAGTGGCACTTTGAACTTCCAAAACAGTGGCATTGTAACATCCCGCATAATTAGTAAAATACCTAAGTACTATATGCTATGTGTACATGTGTAGAATTCGGATGTATGGTTTATGTGTAATGGCTTGTGAATTGGTTGACCTTTATCCTTGGATAAGACTAAGGTAATTAATTAAATTAAATCATAGGAAGATCCATATGTAGACTTGTGAATTTAATCATATAAGTAATGTGAGTATGTGTTATAGGACCTTAGTGTGTGTGTGTGGACTTGTTGCTTTTGGACTTGTGTGATTGGATTTTTGGTGTGTGGCCTATGGCCCAAGGATGGCCTTTGAACCTACCTTGTCTTAGCCCAAAGTTGTAACCACTTATCCTCCTTAAAGCCTAGTCCAACAAGGCTGCCTTGTGCAGCAAGGAACACTACTTGGCTAGTTGTTTTTCCCTCATTCATGCGCACAAGGGAGAGTAATTAGGACCTTAGTAATCTGCCTTTTCCCTTGCTAAACCGCCACCTCACTTGCTTATGCATAACTTGATTTTAATTTCTTTGCATGGAAGACACATGGACCTTTGAGCATGTTTTTAGGCTGCATACTCCTCCATTTAGGCGCACATGGAGGGGCTTTGAGTGCAGATTTTTCTTATGACACAAACTGCCTAACTTGTTGACTTGGTGAACCACTTACACCTTCCATCATGACACTGTTTTGTGCAGATTTTTGGCAAGCTTTTGCAGCCCATCATGAGCCAAACCTGCCTTGTTTTCACATGCATCATAAGAGGATTTTTGGCTGCATTTTCATCATTTTGTGCAGCTCCAAAATCTGAATTTGGGCTGTCACAAAACTGCACCCATGATGCACCTTTTTCCCCTCATCATTGCGCACCAAGGCTGCCTAAGTGCAGATTTTTGGGCTGCCACATGGTTGTTTACTTCTTGACTTAGCAAAGCTCTTGCATGTGCTCATGATGCACATTTTCCACTCCTCTCTATGCGCAAAACTTGGTCAATTATGCAGAAGTTTTTCTGACTTAGGACAGCCCCAAAATTGAGTGTTTAGGCTGCCACAAATCAGTGTTCATGATGCATCCCTTTCCCACTCAACCTTGTGTGCGCATAGCTTGATCTTTGGTGAGAAAATTCTGACTTGTATCACTAACTCAGATCTGAACATATCTCTTCCACCCCTTTTGCATGTGACTAGAGTATGCTAGAAGCAAGCTCATTACTTGTTCAACCCTTGTGTGCAGCCCCACTCCTTCAAGCAATCAGATTTTTACCATGATGTTAAATCATTACAACCTCCTCCCTTCTCCCTTTAAATTGCGCACAAGAGGGGCTGCCCCCCCCATTCATTTTGTGCAGCCAACTCCTCTTCTCCTCACTCCCTCACTCCCATAACCGAACCTACAAGCCTCCTTGGAGCTAGAAGACTTTGCTTAAGACAACTCCTTCCTTCCCTCACCTCAACCATACACCAAGCTAGTGCAAGCCTTGTTCCTCATCCTTGTTGCGCATAGATCACCATAGGAAGTAAGGACTTGTTGTGTAGTGAAGCTAGAAGGTGGTGTGATTCTTGACTTTGAAGGGTGTGCTACAAGAGGTAGGCCTTGAACTTTGAATTCTTTCTTAGTGTAGCCATGTATGTATGCTTGAATGTCTTCTTGTATATGTGTTGTTTTGGATCCTTGGTTGAGCATGATTAAAGTATAAGTATGGAGCCATTTTATGATGACTTGTATGCATAAGTTGTAGAGTAAAAGTCTCATGATCATGCTTAAAATTATATGCCACTGTTTTGTATAATTAGGCCATTGTTTTAAAGAAGAAATGTGCCACTGTTTCGGTCCCTCAAAATCACATTAAAAAGCCACTGTTTCTGCACCTAAAAGCCACTGTTTCTGCACATTAGAAGCCACTGTTTCTGCACCTAAAAGCCACTGTTTCTGCACATTAAAAGCCACTGTTTCTGCACATTAGAAGCCACTGTTTCTGCACCTAAAAGCCACTGTTTCTGCACATTAAAAGCCACTGTTTCTGCACATTAGAAGCCACTGTTTCTGCATCTAAAAGCCACTGTTTCTGCACATTACATGCCACTGTTTCTGCACCTTATATGCCACTGTTTCTGCACATATATGTCACTGTTTTAGTGCTCCTTAAGCCACTGTTTTTATGCATGAAATACCACTGTTTTACTCATCAAATGCCACTGTTTCTATGCATAAAATGCCACTGTTTTAGCCATGAAATGTCACTGTTTCCATGCTTAAAGTGCCACTGTTTTTATGCATAAAAGGCCACTGTTTTAAGTTATCATATGCCACTGTTTTCATGCATAATGTGCCACTGTTTTAGTCATCATATGCCACTGTTTTTATGCATAAAATGCCACTGTTTTAGTCTATAATATGCCACTGTTTCACTGTCCAAAAACCAAGATTTATGCCACTGTTTTGGAAGTTCAAAGTGCCACTGTTTCTGTTTTAAAAACGCCACTGTTTCTGTTTTAAAACGTCACTGTTTTGCTGCTGTATGCTCACTGTTTTGCTGCTGTATGCTCACTGTTTTGCTGCTGTAAACACTGCTGTATGCTCACTGTTTTGCTGCTGTACGCTCACTGTTTTGCTGCTGTAAATGCTCACTGTTTTGCTGCTGTATGCTCACTGTTTTGCTGCTGTAAACACTGCTGTATGCTCACTGTTTTGCTGCTGTATGCTCACTGTTTTGCTGCTGTATGCTCACTGTTTTGCTGCTGTAAATAGCCACTGTAAATGATTAGTTGTAATTGATTTAGGTGCGCTTAAGAAGTGAGATACCTCGCTGCTGTTGGTAATATTTAAGGCACGCAAAGGTAAGTGTCAGGCGATGATGCCTAATGTGACTATTAACTACTGGTATAGAATTATGACATGATGCTCCATATGCCGTAAAAATATTATGTTCCACTATAATGAAAGGAAACTGCCAAAGATGTGCCGTGATGGCTATATGATTATGAGGTAAAGACGTTATGTGGCAGCATAACGCATATGAAAGGTATATAAGCATGCATCTTACATTATACCGCATTTTTACGCTTTGTGTGTGAAAGCATAGCATGTCATGCATGTAACAAGATCATATAGGCCTTGTTTTAGAATAGTTATGTACAGGACCATGTGTTTGAGCAAGCATCATATAGGCATCCCCAAGGTACCGGGGTATGGGACACTTGGCATCAGTCCGCATAGGCCCACAGTTGGAATCCACATGGAGCTCAGGTGCCAAGGGAAAATTTGATTCCACTGTGAAGTGCGCGCACGACGGTGCTAAAAGCGCAAAGGAAAGGCGTTATATACGCGATATATGAATATGATAAAAAGGAAAAGGAACAAGGATATGTTGAAGTGACTGTTTATGATTTTGTGCCTAGTTAATATTGTTATATTAATGGTTTTATTGCCACACTACTGGGATTATTCTCACCCCTTCGGGGCTGCTATTTTTCCAAAATGGCAGGAGGACGCAAGAGCATTTGAAGGAGTAATATTTTGCTGTTGATTGCTGATGCGTGGATTAACAGTGTTGCTGTTTGTTTAAATGGATAACTGTAATGATTAATGTTTTGAAACTTTTGGATGACTGTAGTCTTCATCATAATTATGTTAGCTTGAACTTTTATGAACAATGACTATTTTGGAAAACCTTTGTGAAAAGAATTTAAGTGTGAAAATTTTTATACGGATGTGTATACTGCTTTGTTAACTCATGTGACGTTAACGACTCTAATTCCGCTTAGCAAACGATTCACATTGGATGCATACGAGGGAGGGCGTTACACTAATTGGTATCAGAGCAGTTTGGTCCATGGAATTGCTTGTGTTTGATTGCATTGACTGCTGTCTGTGTTTAGCTGCTGATTGACTGTCTAAATGTGCTATAGTTAAGTATATGTTAGCTAGGATAGTTAGATGGTTTAGACTGTTCTGTGATAAGACACGGATGCATAGCTAACTTGTCCGAATTGAACTCGAGTACCTACTTGGGACTGCTGCCATGAATAACTTGCGGTGAGCCTGATCAACTCATTTCCTGATATTGTGAGTGCAGAATCATGGCGGGTGGTCGCGGTTCAACTCGGGGAAGGACTGGCGATGCAGAAGAGGATCTTATCACCACCATTGGGGGACTGGCAACGTTCATCCAGAATATGAGCCAAGAATGGCGCGACCATAGGCAACAGAATCTGAACCAACCCCCACTGCATGAAAATGCAGAGGAAATTGCCCGTCGGAGGTTGAAAGACTTCCGCAACTTCCAACCACCTACTTTTGAGGGTGAAGACAACCCCGAGGCTGCAGCAAAGTGGCTGCAGATGATCGAGCATATTTTCGAACGCATGGCATGCCCGGAAGCGCAGAAGACTGAGTACGCGTCGTACCAGCTGATGGGAGAAGCTTTAACCTGGTGGACTGGTGCGAGGGCTCTGCTGAGAGCTCAGGACGTGGAACTAACATGGGCCGTGTTCAGACAAGTATTTCTGGATAAGTATTTTCCTAAGGCAATGCGAAGGATGAAGCACACTGAACTGCTGTCGCTCAGGCAGGGTAACATGACGGTTAATGAGTATATTGCAAAGTTTGGGCAGCTGATCGAGTACGCCAACTTTGACCGGAACATTTATGACGAAGAATGGCAGGTGGAGAAGTTCGAGAGCGGATTGCACCCGGAGATCCGTAAGCTCATCTTGACGACGGCTAATCGTACACTTCCGGAACTCATCAACCAGAGTCGTCAGGCAGAAGGAATCATTCTGGAAGCCAAGAACTTGAACAAGCCACCACCACAATTCCACGGAGGAAATCGAGCAGGCAGATTCTTCAGGGCGGCACCTGGTAGGGGTCGAGGCAGAGGTACGCCGTTGCAGGCGCGGCCTGGAAACTTTAAGAGAAACTTTACGGTGGGTCAATCATCGACTGGACGTCAGGGCGCGACTGTTTGTGCCACATGTGGAAAGAATCACTTCGGAGTCTGTCGCAAGAACAACAATGCATGCTTCAGATGCGGCCAGCAAGGTCATTTTGCTTACAAGTGTCCCCAGAACGTTGATCAACAGCCTCCGCAAGCTCGGGTGTTCACTTTGGATGCGAATGAAGCGCAGAAGTTTCCCAACTTGATCAAAGGTAATGTCACTCTGAATGGTCACCCAATTTCTGTTATCTTTGATTCTGGAGCGTCTGGCTCTTTTATGGCAAAGCATACTGCCTTGAGAATAGGCATCACCCCAACCCCGTTACCTTATGAGTTACACATCAGCACACCTACGGGAGGATCGTGCACAGCCTCAGAGATCTGCAGAGGTGTTACCTTGCAGTATGAAGGGAACACATATACAGTTAACTTGGTGGTCCTGCCGGTATTCAACTTCGATGTGATTATCGGTATGGACTGGTTGACGGAAAACGGGATAACTTTGGACTGTCGAGCAGGGAAAGTCATTGTTCCTGCGAAGGATGGTAATTTTTAACCTTTCTCTTTCATTTCTTTATTGCAAGTTAGAAAAGAGCTCCGCAAGGGAGCAGCAGGGTATCTTTTGTCGATCGAGGCTGAGACCTCGATTGACAATCAA
The DNA here is from genome assembly GCA_032173675.1 of Gastrolobium villosum. Lineage (NCBI taxonomy): Eukaryota > Viridiplantae > Streptophyta > Magnoliopsida > Fabales > Fabaceae > Gastrolobium > Gastrolobium villosum. The sequence continues at coordinate 27,825 of JAVKPL010011737.1, read as the reverse complement.
ATTCAGGATGTACCGGTAGTTAGAGAATTCGAGGAGGTATTCCCGGATGAAATACCTCGATTGCCTCCTCATAGGGAAATAGAATTTTCGATCGAACTTGTTCCTGGAGTTGGACCAATCTCCATTGCCCCGTATCGCATAGCACCTTTGGAACTGCGCGAGTTAAAGAAGCAGATAGAAGAGCTTTTGGCAAAGGAATTCATCAGACCGAGTACTTCTCCATGGGGTGCTCCAGCTATCTTGATTAAGAAGAAGGATGGAAGCTTACGTCTGTGTGTAGATTACCGCCAGCTGAACAAAGTCACGGTGAAGAATAAGTATCCGCTACCGAGGATTGACGATTTGATGGACCAGCTGAGAGGAGCCAGAGTCTTTTCTAAGATAGACTTACGATCGGGATACCATCAGATCCGGGTCAAACCGGAGGATATTCCGAAAACCGCTTTTAGGACTCGTTATGGGCACTACGAATATCAGGTGATCCCATTCGGACTGACGAATGCTCCAGCGGTATTCATGGACTACATGAACCGCATCTTCCGCCCGTTTCTTGATCAGTTCGTTATCGTATTTATTGACGATATCCTGATTTACTCGGCTAATGAAGAGCTGCACGCGGAACATCTGAGGATTGTCTTGCAAGTCTTGAAGGAGAAGCAGTTGTACGCGAAATGGTCGAAGTGCGAGTTTTGGCTTAAAGAGGTCCAGTTTCTGGGCCATGTCATTTCCTCAGAAGGTATCGCGGTGGACCCCAGCAAAGTTGAAGCTGTCATGAATTGGGAACGACCCAAGACTGTCACTGAAGTAAGAAGTTTCTTAGGTCTGGCCGGATACTATCGAAGGTTCATCCAGAATTTCTCTCAGATAGTGCAACCCCTTACTCGTCTCACTCGGAAGGATAAGCCTTTTGAGTGGACTGAAGCCTGTGAAGAATGTTTCTTGGAGCTAAAGAGCAGATTGACGAGTGCTCCCGTACTCACGATTCCGGATCCTACTCGAAGGTTCAAAGTTTACTGCGATGCGTCGCTGAAAGGACTTGGATGCGTGTTGATGCAGGACCGTATGGCAGTAGCTTATGCATCTCGACAACTGAAGCCTCACGAAGAAAATTATCCTACGCACGATTTGGAATTAGCAGCTATAGTGTTCGCACTTAAAATCTGGAGGCACCACTTGTATGGTTCGCAGTTTGACGTGTTCAGCGATCATAAGAGTTTGAAGTACTTGTTCGACCAGAAGGAGCTGAATATGCGGCAACGTCGGTGGATGGAGTTTCTGAAGGACTACGATTTTGACCTTAAGTACCACCCCGGAAAGGCGAACGTGGTAGCTGACGCCCTGAGCAGGAAGACTCTACACACTGCAACTCTGATGATGGAAGAATTGAAGTTGTTTGAGGCCTTTCGAGACTTGAACTTATCGGTAGACGAGAGAGGGAACAGCATAAGATTGGGAAATATAAAGGTGGAGAATGAATTGATCAGTAGAATTAAGGAGGCTCAGAAAGATGAAGAGTTAGTCCGTGATTTGGTTGGTAACCAAGATGTTGTAAAGGATGAGTTTGATGTTTGGAGATTTCAAGGACGGCTGGTTGTGCCGAATGAAGAGTTGAAGCAAGAAGTTTTACAGGAGGCTCACAAGGGTAAGTACGCAGTTCATCCTGGATCCACGAAGATGTACCATGATTTGAAGACCTCGTTTTGGTGGCCGGGTATGAAGCGTGATATTGCGGAGTATGTATCTCGATGCTTAACTTGTCAGAAGGTGAAGTACGAACATCAGAAACCGTCGGGACTCCTTCAACCCTTGGAGATTCCCGAATGGAAGTGGGACAGTATTTCGATGGATTTTGTAGTTGGACTTCCTTGGACGCGAGAAGGATATGATTCTATCTGGGTGATTGTCGACCGTTTAACGAAGTCAGCTCATTTCTTGCGTGTTAGAACCACCTTTGATACAGAGAGGCTTGCCAGAATCTATTTGCAGGAGATTGTGAAGCTGCACGGAGTTCCTATTGTCAGTGATCGTGATCCCAAGTTTACATCTAAGTTTTGGGAATCCTTCCAAAGAGCGTTTGGGACCCAATTGAGGTTGAGTACTGCTTATCATCCGCAGACCGATGGACAGACGGAACGCACCATTCAAGCCTTAGAGGACATGTTGCGAGCATGTGTTTTGGAGTTAGGAGGCAGCTGGGATAGTTATCTTTCTTTGATTGAGTTCGCTTACAACAACAGTTACCACTCCAGCATTCAGATGGCACCGTATGAAGCTTTGTATGGGAGAAAATGCAGATCCCCTTTATGTTGGACGGAAGTGGGTGAGCGAAGTATGTTAGGACCCGATCTAATTCAAGAAACATCCGAACAAGTAAAGAAGATTCGGGAGAATATGCAGAGGGCTCAGGCCAGACAGAAGAGTTATTACGACAAGCGTCATAAGCCTCTATCTTTCGAAGTCGGAGATCATGTGTTCTTGAGAATCACTCCTACATCGGGACTCGGAAGGAGAATGGGAGTTAAGAAGTTAAGTCCACGGTACTTAGGACCGTATCTGATTATGGACCGGATTGGAGAGTCCGCATACCGGTTGGCTTTACCACCCAATCTGTCAGGAATTCACAATGTATTTCATGTGTCTCAGCTACGGAGGTATCTCTCTGATCCATCCCACGTGTTACAACCAGAAGAAGTGGAACTCAAGGAAAATCTGACTTATCAAGTGCAACCATTCGAAATTCTTGAAAGATCCGTCAAGCGACTCCGTTCTAAAGAGATTCCTTTGGTGAAGGTATTATGGAACAACAGATCGGCAGCTGAAGCCACATGGGAGCGCGAGGACGACGTTCAGAAACGTTATCCAGAACTGTTTAGCTCTTAAGTAAGTTTATTTTGCGGACAAAATTCCTATTTGGTGGGGAGAGTGTAACATCCCGCATAATTAGTAAAATACCTAAGTACTATATGCTATATGTACATGTGTAGAATTCGGATGTATGGTTTATGTGTAATGGCTTGTGAATTGGTTGACCTTTATCCTTGGATAAGACTAAGGTAATTAATTAAATTAAATCATAGGAAGATCCATATGTAGACTTGTGAATTTAATCATATAAGTAATGTGAGTATGTGTTATAGGACCTTAGTGTGTGTGTGTGGACTTGTTGCTTTTGGACTTGTGTGATTGGATTTTTGGTGTGTGGCCTATGGCCCAAGGATGGCCTTTGAACCTACCTTGTCTTAGCCCAAAGTTGTAACCACTTATCCTCCTTAAAGCCTAGTCCAACAAGGCTGCCTTGTGCAGCAAGGAACACTACTTGGCTAGTTGTTTTTCCCTCATTCATGCGCACAAGGGAGAGTAATTAGGACCTTAGTAATCTGCCTTTTCCCTTGCTAAACCGCCACCTCACTTGCTTATGCATAACTTGATTTTAATTTCTTTGCATGGAAGACACATGGACCTTTGAGCATGTTTTTAGGCTGCATACTCCTCCATTTAGGCGCACATGGAGGGGCTTTGAGTGCAGATTTTTCTTATGACACAAACTGCCTAACTTGTTGACTTGGTGAACCACTTACACCTTCCATCATGACACTGTTTTGTGCAGATTTTTGGCAAGCTTTTGCAGCCCATCATGAGCCAAACCTGCCTTGTTTTCACATGCATCATAAGAGGATTTTTGGCTGCATTTTCATCATTTTGTGCAGCTCCAAAATCTGAATTTGGGCTGTCACAAAACTGCACCCATGATGCACATTTTTCCCCCTCATCATTGCGCACCAAGGCTGCCTAAGTGCAGATTTTTGGGCTGCCACATGGTTGTTTACTTCTTGACTTAGCAAAGCTCTTGCATGTGCTCATGATGCACATTTTCCACTCCTCTCTATGCGCAAAACTTGGTCAATTATGCAGAAGTTTTTCTGACTTAGGACAGCCCCAAAATTGAGTGTTTAGGCTGCCACAAATCAGTGTTCATGATGCATCCCTTTCCCACTCAACCTTGTGTGCCCATAGCTTGATCTTTGGTGAGAAAATTCTGACTTGTATCACTAACTCAGATCTGAACATATCTCTTCCACCCCTTTTGCATGTGACTAGAGTATGCTAGAAGCAAGCTCATTACTTGTTCAACCCTTGTGTGCAGCCCCACTCCTTCAAGCAATCAGATTTTTACCATGATGTTAAATCATTAGAACCTACAAGAGGGGCTGCCCCCCCATTCATTTTGTGCAGCCAACTCCTCTTCTCCTCACTCCCTCACTCCCATAACCGAACCTACAAGCCTCCTTGGAGCTAGAAGACTTTGCTTAAGACAACTCCTTCCTTCCCTCACCTCAACCATACACCAAGCTAGTGCAAGCCTTGTTCCTCATCCTTGTTGCGCATAGATCACCATAGGAAGTAAGGACTTGTTGTGTAGTGAAGCTAGAAGGTGGTGTGATTCTTGACTTTGAAGGGTGTGCTACAAGAGGTAGGCCTTGAACTTTGAATTCTTTCTTAGTGTAGCCATGTGTGTATGCTTGAATGTCTTCTTGTATATGTGTTGTTTTGGATCCTTGGTTGAGCATGATTAAAGTATAAGTATGGAGCCATTTTATGATGACTTGTATGCATAAGTTGTAGAGTAAAAGTCTCATGATCATGCTTAAAATTATATGCCACTGTTTTGTATAATTAGGCCACTGTTTTAAAGAAGAAATGTGCCACTATTTCGGTCCCTCAAAATCACATTAAAAAGCCACTGTTTCTGCACCTAAAAGCCACTGTTTCTGCACATTAGAAGCCACTGTTTCTGCACCTAAAAGCCACTGTTTCTGCACATTAAAAGCCACTGTTTCTGCACATTAGAAGCCACTGTTTCTGCACCTAAAAGCCACTGTTTCTGCACATTAAAAGCCACTGTTTCTGCACATTAGAAGCCACTGTTTCTGCATCTAAAAGCCATTGTTTCTGCACATTACATGCCACTGTTTCTGCACCTTATATGCCACTGTTTCTGCACATATATGTCACTGTTTTAGTGCTCCTTAAGCCACTGTTTTTATGCATGAAATACCACTGTTTTACTCATCAAATGCCACTGTTTCTATGCATAAAATGCCACTGTTTTAGCCATGAAATGTCACTGTTTCCATGCTTAAAGTGCCACTGTTTTTATGCATAAAAGGCCACTGTTTTAAGTTATCATATGCCACTGTTTTCATGCATAATGTGCCACTGTTTTAGTCATCATATGCCACTGTTTTTATGCATAAAATGCCACTGTTTTAGTCTATAATATGCCACTGTTTCACTGTCCAAAAACCAAGATTTATGCCACTGTTTTGGAAGTTCAAAGTGCCACTGTTTCTGTTTTAAAAACGCCACTGTTTCTGTTTTAAAACGTCACTGTTTTGCTGCTGTATGCTCACTGTTTTGCTGCTGTATGCTCACTGTTTTGCTGCTGTAAACACTGCTGTATGCTCACTGTTTTGCTGCTGTACGCTCACTGTTTTGCTGCTGTAAATGCTCACTGTTTTGCTGCTGTATGCTCACTGTTTTGCTGCTGTAAACACTGCTGTATGCTCACTGTTTTGCTGCTGTATGCTCACTGTTTTGCTGCTGTATGCTCACTGTTTTGCTGCTGTAAATAGCCACTGTAAATGATTAGTTGTAATTGATTTAGGTGCGCTTAAGAAGTGAGATACCTCGCTGCTGTTGGTAATATTTAAGGCACGCAAAGGTAAGTGTCAGGCGATGATGCCTAATGTGACTATTAACTACTGGTATAGAATTATGACATGATGCTCCATATGCCGTAAAAATATTATGTTCCACTATAATGAAAGGAAACTGCCAAAGATGTGCCGTGATGGCTATATGATTATGAGGTAAAGACGTTATGTGGCAGCATAACGCATATGAAAGGTATATAAGCATGCATCTTACATTATACCGCATTTTTACGCTTTGTGTGTGAAAGCATAGCATGTCATGCATGTAACAAGATCATATAGGCCTTGTTTTAGAATAGTTATGTACAGGACCATGTGTTTGAGCAAGCATCATATAGGCATCCCCAAGGTACCGGGGTATGGGACACTTGGCATCAGTCCGCATAGGCCCACAGTTGGAATCCACATGGAGCTCAGGTGCCAAGGGAAAATTTGATTCCACTGTGAAGTGCGCGCACGACGGTGCTAAAAGCGCAAAGGAAAGGCGTTATATACGCGATATATGAATATGATAAAAAGGAAAAGGAACAAGGATATGTTGAAGTGACTGTTTATGATTTTGTGCCTAGTTAATATTGTTATATTAATGGTTTTATTGCCACACTACTGGGATTATTCTCACCCCTTCGGGGCTGCTATTTTTCCAAAATGGCAGGAGGACGCAAGAGCATTTGAAGGAGTAATATTTTGCTGTTGATTGCTGATGCGTGGATTAACAGTGTTGCTGTTTGTTTAAATGGATAACTGTAATGATTAATGTTTTGAAACTTTTGGATGACTGTAGTCTTCATCATAATTATGTTAGCTTGAACTTTTATGAACAATGACTATTTTGGAAAACCTTTGTGAAAAGAATTTAAGTGTGAAAATTTTTATAAGGATGTGTATACTGCTTTGTTAACTCATGTGACGTTAACGACTCTAATTCCGCTTAGCAAACGATTCACATTGGATGCATACGAGGGAGGGCGTTACAGGCATAAATCTTGGTTTTTGGACATTGAAACAGTGGCATATTATGGATTAAAACAGTGGCATTTTATGCATACAAACAGTGGCATAGAAGGACTAAAACAGTGGCATTTTTATGCATAAACAGTGGCATATGATGTCTAAAACAGTGGCCTTTTATGCATAAAAACAGTGGCATATGATGACTAAAACAGTGGCCTTTTATGCATAAAAATAGTGGCATATGATGACTAAAACAGTGGCCTTTTATGCATAAAAACAGTGGCATATGATGACTAAAACAGTGGCCTTTTATGCATAAAAACAGTGGCATTTTAAGCATGGAAACAGTGACATTTGACGACTAAAACAGTGGCATTTTATGCATAAAAACAGTGGCTTAGGGAGCACTAAAACAGTGACATATATGTGCAGAAACAGTGGCATATAATGTGCAGAAACAGTGGCATATGTGTGCAGAAACAGTGGCATATATGTGCAGAAACAGTGGCATGTAATGTGCAGAAACAGTGGCATATATGTGCAGAAACAGTGGCATATAATGTGCAGAAACAGTGGCATTTTAATGTGCAGAAACAGTGGCATTTTAGTGGTGATTTTGAGGGACCGAAACAGTGGCATTTCATCTTCAAAACAGTGGCACATCAAACCGAAACAGTGGCACATTTCTTCTTCAAAACAGTGGCATATCCATACAAGAAATAGTGGCATAAGCTTAAACATAACCATAAGATTTTTATGCATACAAATCATCATGAAATGACTCCATACTTATACTTTAATCATGCTCAACCAAGGATCCAAAGCAACACATATACAAGGAGACATTCAAGCACACTTACATGGCTACACAAAGAAAGAGTTCTAAGTTCAAGGCCTACCTCTTGAAGCACACACTTCACCACACCCTTACTAGCTCTTCTTCACAACAAGTCCTCTCTTCCTAGGAGGTCCTATGCGCATGAATGGTGAGGGGGACACCTTAGGACAGCTTCCAAGTAAGAGGAACAAAGCTGGACAGTGAGAGGAAAGGAGGAGAAACTCACACTCCACTAGTGTCAAGGCCACGGTTTTAAGGTGAGGGAAGGAGGGAGTTGGCTTGGTCTTTCTTCCTCCTAAGGTTCTTGCAATGCTTAGCTAGAGTGTGAGGGAGAGGGGAGAGGAGTTGGCTGCACAATCACATGTGGCCAGCCCCTTCCTATGCGCAAATTTAAAGGGAAAGTGAGGAGAAGTGGCATGATTAAGCATCATGAAAAATCTGATTACTTGAGGAGATGGGGCTGCATACAAGGGCTGAATCAAGCAAAGGGTTTGCTTCTAATTTACTCTATTCACATGCAAGGAGTGAGGGGGATATGATCAGATTTGGGGCTGTCCAAAGTCAGAGAAATTTCTGCACAATAGCCATGACTTGCGCATCTAGAGGAGTGGAAAGGAAGTGTCATTTGTGGCAGCCTAGACTCTGATTTGGAGCTGCATAAAATGATGAAGATGCAGCCCCAAGATCCTACTATGATGCATGTGGAAGCAAGGGCAGGTTTGACTCATGATGGGCTGCAAAAGCTTGCCAAAAATCTGCACAATGCAGTCTAATGATGGAAGTGTAAGAGGGTTCTCCAAGTCAACAAGTTAGGCAGTTTGTGTCATAAGAAAAATCTGCACCAAAGCCCCTCCATGTGCGCCTAAATGGAGAAGTATGCAGCCTAAAATCATGCTCAAAGGTCCATGTGTCTTCCATGCAATGAGGTTTAAATCAAGTGATGCATAAACAATGTGAGGTGGCGGTTTAACAAGAGAAAATGGCAGCTTACTAAGTCCTAATCTCTTCTCCTTTGTGCGCATGAAAGGGTGGGAATTATCCTTGCCATGTGAGAGTTACTTGATACACAAGACACCTTAGTTGGACAAGGCTTAGGGGAGATAAGGGTGGACACAACCTTGGGCTGAATTAGCTTGATCCAAGAGCCATTCTTGGGCCATTGGCCACACACACAAAAGGATCCAATCACAAATCCAATAGTACAAGTCCACACACACACACTAGCCCACATCCAAACACTAATGCCTTCTAACACACACTCACATTACTCATAAGATTAAATTCACATGTCTACATATGTATCTTCCTATGATTTAATTTAATTAATTACCTTAGCCTTATCCAAGGATAAAGGTCAACCAATACACAAGCCATTACACATAACCATACATCCGAATTCTACACATGTACATATAGCATATAGTACTTAGGTATTTTACTAATTATGCGGGATGTTACATACATATACATCATATTGAAGAATCTAACATGTATTCATGAACTTACAAAGCATGGCATTTTCAACATGCATAGGTTCATGATCAATGACTAAAGCATAAAACATATGCAATATATGTCCCCATCCAATGCTCATCACATAGTGCCTCCAACATGCACCCCATGCTCCACTCTTCCAGGCTCAACCTAACCTGAAATGATGCCCCACAACACGGGGTGAGATATATAAATATATCTCAGTAAACCAAGGGCCCTGGAGGTTTCTCCACCCCATGGCTCACTCAATGTGCAAATACAACATCATATAATATGCAAGCAATGCAATATCACCCATCAACTAGAGACAACCCAAGAACATCCACTCATGGATTCATGTTCAAGGACTCCATCATATAACTCCCGAGACAGTCCTGGCGCCTCTCCCATGGTTGAGAAGACTCCATGGCAATACCCAACCGGAACTCCTCATGAGCCCTATCCGGCGGACGTCCCACGTTTGGATCATCCTGGCGCCGCTCCCAGAGTCGACTCCACGGCAAAACCCGACTGGCATTCTCACAAGGATGAACCCAACGGATGTCCAAACTCCACTCGTCAACTGGCCAGTGACCAAACAATTTTCACAAAATCAAGCAATATGCATACAAGCACACAATCACACAATGTCATAACCACATAATCCAACCACAACCTTCCACTAGGTGTGGTGGAGCACACAAGGGCTAAACCCCAGTTCCAAAGGTTACCTCAACACCGAGCCCATGCTCCATACGTAAGCTCCAAGCTTACCCGCTTCCAAAGCGTCCAAAAGAGGCAACCTGTATGATCAACAACATGATCATAAATACAATTCCAATGTAAACCATTCACTTACACAATTAATCATCATTTAATCACTTAGGCCAAAGGCTATTCTTCCATATCATTTTACTTCAACCTCCTTTATAGATTCATTTACCAATTACACCATACATCACACATTCTTTCTTCTCATTCCACTTTACCACACTATACTATCATCCAATTAAACATCATTTTCAATCATTCAACTTCCACTACATCATTTTTATATCATTTTTCCTCACTTTTCATCATAATTCGGATTCCTCCAAAAGGTATGCCCCAAGGCTTTTCAATTCTTTTTAACACTCATACTAATCATGTAATCATATTATCAACCTATACCAATGGTCCATCATTCAGTTATTCAATTTCTCCACATGCCAATTTCACCAAGTTATGAACTCAACCCAAAATTTCCTAAGTTAAAAATCCAACTTTTTCACCAAAATTTATCATAGCATTTCTAGCTTTCATGCATCATTCTAAGGCATTTTCATCTAATAGCATTTTTCCATTTGGGCTCTCTATCATCACACATCTAGAATCAAAGATTCAAAGCATAAATTCCTAGATCTATGAAATCAACCACAAAAATACCACAAATATACTCACAATGTGTTGTATGATCACCACCAAGGCTTCACTAAACCATAAGAAGATCAAAACTCCAACAAAGCTCCAAGAACCCAAGTGGGTCGGATCTGATTTTTGTCAAAAACGCAGCAAGGAGGTGGATTCAAGGCTTCTAAGTGTTACCAATGGATCTAGAAGGTTGTTTACAATAGATTTCAACACCAAAATCAAGCGATTCGGTGAAGAAATGAAGAAATGGTGAAATGGTGAAGAAATGGGGTTTTTGCTCTCACTTGCAGGGGAAGGGCGCGCATGAAGGAGAAAAAGAGGAGGAAAGAAAGAAGAAAAAGGGGTGGGGGCCAAGTGACTTCGGTCACACGGGTCCCACACGCGATCTAACTTTAACTCCGATAAAAATTATGATCACAATTTCTTAATCTACATATTTTTCCAGTCCATGTCATATTTTTCTTTCCTCAAAATTCTCATAAAAATTTCACACTTATCGGTACACTCGTACCGCAGTATCTTTCACTTAAAAAGTCACTATTCATCAATTTTTCCCAAATTTGCCTATTCACTCAATTTTCCGTCCTGATTCCATTTCCAGCATTATTTTTGTCATATTAAATCTCTAACTCCATTTTTCATGCCTCGGTTCACGTTTTTGGCAAATTACCATTTTGCCCTTTTTGCCCATTTTGGCCATAACTCTCTGATTTTCGCTAATCCTTCCCTTTTAACCCACATTTTATCAAATAAATTCACATTTAATTTCCCGAGGTGTTATACCAACCGAAACATTTCCCCCTTTACCCATTTATTATCCATGCCACATATATACAGAAAGGGTGAAGGCCTTTGGATGAACCTTATCTTACAATGTTAATGATATTACATGGATCTCAGCAACCTTAACCCCAAAATTTTCTGGACGTCCTTTGATAACAGTCAGAAGTGAGTCAAAAAAATGTTAAAATTTGGAAGGTTAAAGACGTCTTTTCAAGTAATTTTGAAAAGATTATTTCCATGAACTGTTAAAATATACTCTGTTAAAAGAGTGAGGATATTCTAACTACCAAATTTTTTTACTACCAACTTACTACCCATCACATTACCATTGGATCAAGGAGAGAGAATGTTAAAAAGTTTTTGAAGAGAGAGAAAATGTTAATCTAATGGTAATTAGATAGGTAGTAAGTTGGTAGTAAAAATTTTTGGTAGCGAGAATATCTCTCCTCCTATTAAAATATAAAGTCACCATAACTATTTATACACTCTCTCTTTGAAATTGAACATATATGTGGGAAGCTCCAACAAAACCTTGATTCATACCTGATTACTAAGAGCACCTCTAAAGTTACATAGTTCACCCATTTTGGCTCTAACCGGTCAATGCAAACAGTTTAGATATATTGCCTTCAGTCCTTCACTAATAAGGAAAGTGTGCAGCAATATGGGTGGTTGCAATATTTCGGAAAGTGAAAGCCAAGATTGGCCCTTTCTGTCTTCTCTCTCTTTATTCTCTTGAAATATTATAGTTAAAGGAAAAACATTAAATATGAGAAATCATAACCATCTAAAGAAGAAAATAAATATAAAATATAAAATTTCAAAAATTATGACCATACAAAAATGGAAATAAAGATAACCATTGTATCAACATAATCGATCTAATGGTGAGATTGATTGATAGTAACATGGTAGTAACATAATTTGGTTGTTACAATATCCTTCCCCTTTTTTTAATTACAAAAGTAAGGCTAATTTGCATATTATTACCAAAGTGTCGAGTTGGTGTTTTGACCCAAAATCAGAAAAGAAAATTACCGGATTAATGGTTTTTTTGGATATATAATGAACAATGAAATGAAAATGAATCAGAGACAGACCGGTAGCCATGTCCGCAACTGGACATGAATTCCAAATTTTTTTATTTTTTTTGTTAAGTATAGTAGTAAAGTATGATGTTGGTTAGATTAAGCTTGCTTGGATATATAATGAAGAATGAAATGAAAATGAATGGAATACGGTGGGATGGAATGAAAAGACATATATTTTATTGGATATTTTATGAAGTCATACAACAAATCAGTTTGATAAACAAAAAAAGTGTTGGGAATAACCTTTTACGTTAAGTTGAAGTTTTTTTCTTATTTATATTTTTTTTTGAATGCATTAAAAATTTTATTTAAATAAAAATTTCAGGGGCAAATGTGCGAACATAAATAATATTTTCTGAGTCCGTCACTGACTTGAATGCATATATTCTGATGTGTCTCCCTACATTATTTTGATAAATTTTTTTAAAATTTTGCACCTATTGGGTTAATGGTTTCAGATTTCGAATCAAGATGGTCAAAAGGTCGTGCCAAGTTTGAGTTTTTTTTTTCTTTGAAAATTTCCTTTAGATTAAATTATTTTTATTTTTATTTTTTTTTAAAGAAAAATACAGATACAAGAGCCTTCCAATCCTTAATTATCCATAGGTTAGTCATCTTTACCATCTCTTATAGAGTTTTTCGCCTCTCGTCTTATAACTCTCTTCTGACTATCACCTACGGATTTTTAAAGAAGGAAGTTTTCTGGTGAACAGAATCCCTTAAAAAGATAAATGTAAAGCATATTTTCTTCTTTTTTTAGAAGATATTATGGTAATAAAATTATACTATATTTTTGGAAAGAAGAGAGAAACTTATAAAGTATTCATGGAGCTAAGAACACAATAATTGTATTTCTAGTTCAATCTCTTCCATCTTATAAATAACAAGCTTCGTTTTATAGACAAGGAAATAGAATACAAACGTCAAATCTTACATCATAGGCACACATAATAATAATGACACACCAACAATTACTTTTGACAAAGCATTACAATTCAAGATATAAAAAGTAGCCTTTTGACCGAGGAAAAAAATGTATATGATTTTAAAGGACACAAAATTATGTCATTTTAAATGAGAGAAAGAGATAAATCATGAAAGAGAGAGTGGGGGTAAAATTTTTTAAAAATGTGGGTCCCACCTCTATATGAGAATGAAAGGATGTAAGATGTGTCATTTAAGATGACACACCTTTTACCCTTTGACAAAACATACTACAATACAAAAAGATAAAGTAACTTTTGACTTTAGCACACTATAATCCAAATCATTAAAAAAGCTTTGTCTCAAGTGACTTTTTCTGAAAATGACTTTTTTTTTTGTTATCGCTTTGCAGGATTGATTGTTTAGGTGTTAGATTGTGCTCTCTCAATACAAAAAGATAAAGTAACTTTTGACTTTAGCACACTAAAAAATCATTAAAAAAGCTTTGTCTCAAGTGACTTTTCAAAATGACTTTTTTTTTTGTTATCGCTTTGCAGGATTTTGTTTAGGTGTTAGATTGTGCTCTCTCCTTTATTCAGAATTTAGACTGCCATAAAAAATATCATACCAAAGCTGATCAGTTTTTATCTTTTCTTGCATGATCTCATTCATGACCTCTGCATTAGAATCTTGAGAATCTTCAAAATTAGAATTGAACCCTCGATATCTAACTAGTTCATTAACAATATTATGAAAAGGAATTACTTCTGAGCCTTGTGATGAACTTGGGCCGATTAGGTTGAGGTATACCAAGATATCCAAATGTTAAATTTTCTACAAATTATTATATATTATCATCAAACGTTATTAATTTAATCTCAATTAATAATAGCTTTCTAACTATTTTGATGTTAAAAATTATTCAGGCACCTAATTGATGTAATAATATTTTAAAAACTAAATTAATATTCTATGAAAAAGTGTATAAACAAAAATTGGAGTTCTCATTTATCTTAGCACGTGATACAAATGTGACACTTTTCATAACTCAGTTGAACAATTGTTGGATGAATATATAGTTTCATGATTATTCCACGTCAAATAATGAAAATTAAAAATAATCCGTTCTTAAAAGGCAAGTTGCGAAGAGGGAAAATTATTCGTTTTAATATTTCTTTCTCAAGACCAATTTTTTTTAAATTAGTCATTTACTTCTCAAAATTTGTCTCAATTTAATCATTTGTGTACCGCTTGTGCGGAATATGGGAATGTGATGCATCATTTAGTATTCAAAATAAAGTATTTAATCACAAGAACTAAACCAAATTTAACCTTGTAAAGATTGTTTAAACTTGACCTAGTTCTAATGATAATATGTTGAATTGGGTTAGATAGTGTTCACGGTCTGAATTGGTTTTGGAAGAAAAAATTATCCAATCCAACCCCTTTGGTTTCATCATATAATCATATATTCGGTTTGATTTTTTTTTTTTCAAATCTGATCCGATCTAATCCAATCCAATTTTTTTTTTGGTTTGGATTGGATCAGTTTTTATATGTATTGGCTTTGTAAATTTTTTTTTTGAAACACAAGCATAAGCAAATGATGATCTAATTTTTTTGGGCAATGAGATATGAAACTCTACACAGATGAAATTTTACTGATGGGATGCACGTAGATTTTTCTTGGATTTAGCTAATGGGTAAGTGGGTCTTGGGTTTAGAATTTCTTGGACTATAATTGGGGAAAGATCCAAGTAGATAGAGAGGAATTAATATATTGGATCGGTTTTCACCAACCAAACTGAAAACGGATCCAATCTAATTAAAATTTGCGATTTTTTATTTTATTTTTAATTTTTCGGTTATCAATTTTTCGGTTCGGTCACCGCGGTTTGAATCGATCGATAAACACCCCTAAACTAGACATTGTAATACTGCATAACATTCTAAAGCACAAGATTGTATGTCCAAAAAATTAATTATTAAAAATTGTGGGCTGAATTAATTAGCAAAATCTCAGGTTGATGATTTAATATAAAACTATATCCGTGGGGTTTGTGACTATGAACTAACAAAAATAGCATAATCTAAATAAAATGTAGTGCTAGACATAATTTAACAAATCATGAATGTTGTTATATATAAAACTAGTTGACATGAAAAACAAATCATTTAATTGTTTGTTTCATAATGAACTGTTAGTTTTCTCCATATTCATCAGCTTAATAGTTTAGCTTTATAACATCACTTAGAAATTGCAACAGTCCAGAAACCTGAGACACCATATAATTTTTGCTTGTAAGCACCAAATGGTGACAACCTGAGCTTCATGCATGTAGGAACAGAAAGATCATTGCAACTGAAGAATGATATGGATAAATGTACTATACACGCTATCCTAGAACACTTTCGGATTAAGCATCAGCATCAAGTAGAACATGCTTCACAATTACACCTTATAACTTGTCCATCCACTGAAGGATACTGTCTTGAGAACAAAATTGCAAATTCTGCATGAAAAATCAGAATCACTGAGCAATGAAAGAATGATAATATATTGGAGAACTATAGAAGATTGAGTTTATGCTTACAAAAAGATCAAAATCTGGAGGAGTATCCAATTCCAGGGTGTCAAGGAAAGAAATTCCATAAGATACATTATCATTTACAGCCAAATTATTTGCACTGCAAGCAAAGCTGTTGAAAGTGGTAGAGTTCAATCCAGAATCATTTAAGAGGGTAGAAGAATCTAACATCTCCTTGCATAATAAGATGTCTTCCAAGCCATCAAAGTCACAGTTTTCAACAACAGCCTGTGATTCACCAGCTAACCATGCAGGTTCACCCGTATTGTCCTCATTTTGAACATCAGATGGTGGGGCATGTGATTTTCCAGGTATAGACTTGGCATCCTAGTTCATAAATATTCACATTTCAAAAACAAACCAAAGAATGTACTTGTTTGGAAAAAGAGTGTAAAAAGGTTATATGACCTTACATCTATTCTCATTAGTACTTAAAAACAAATTTTAAGAGAAAATCAAGTTCACTTGTTTCTAAGATGTGTCCATCAAATGTGTTTGTAGGACTAGAAGTTGAAATACAAATGCAATCTTAAATGCTATGCTTGATTCTGAGGTAGAATGTTGTATTTGATTTTTCTTTTTCATTTGAATTTCATACAAGATGATCATCATAGCTTCCTCAAAGTTTAAATTAATCATCAAAGCAAACTAAATGTAAATAGAATGGCTACTACACACCTGGCTGAATGACAGAAGTTCATTTTCATCAAAATTGTCATCACAATCAACACATTTTCTTGAACGAGGTCGACTGGGAGGATTTGGTTTTGGGGTTCTTGGACTTGTTCGCGGTGCCATGTCAGAATCTTCAACCACTGAACTCTTCATTTGTCGCAGTCTGCTTATTCTGTTGATAAAAGATTTTTGAAACCACATATTCACCATCCTTCTCATCTTCTTCACTCCCTAGATGGTACTGATGTAACACCCAATTGGATTTATATGGCTTGGACACTTTCTTAGATCTTATATAAAGTACCATGATCTTTTTAAAGCCCTTATGTACTCCATCTTCTATTACAGGTTTGGCTTTACCAGTCTTGTGCCAGCGCACATGCTCCTCAGCCAAACCATGTTGATGATGAATCTTTCTACGCTTTCTTTGTCCAGTAGTATATGCATTAACTGTTCTATGAAAGAAATGGACATTACTCCCATCTTTCTTAGCACCTGAAACAATACAGGTACAATTTGATTAGAGAAGGTGCTCCAGAAAAAAATGCATTTAGTCTGGAATTGGTCAGAGCCAACCTGCAATTTCAATAGTCGGGATCTATGTTGCACCGACACCGACACAAGACACGAGATACGACACGGCATGACACTCCGACACGTTAATTCAAAAAAATGTTAAATTCCGATACGGTTGGACACATTTTGATATTATATAATATTTATTATTTATGTAGTGTATATTATATTTAGTTTTCAATAATTTAACAAAAAATAAAGCTAAACTGATAATACCCATCAATTTTGCAAAGAAACATAATATATTCCAAATGTTTATATTAAACTCAATAAAATCATAATAGTAATCTAATGAATTTAATAGTTGGAACTCAAAATGTAACACCCACTCTTGTATGCATCCAAGAGGGTTGTTTGCTAAATCGTATTAGAGTTGCAGCGGTATGGAACTCATTTAAAATGAAACTTTATCAAATAACATTTAAATTGGAGGCTTAAAAGAAATCCAGGTTTGATCCTCATAAAAATAATTTGAGAAAGATGAGATCGTTTAACGAACATAGAAAATTTTGTTGAGAAAACCCTTTGCTGAATTTTCTACGCTTTTCAGAAAACCTTGCTGTCTTATAAAATCTGTATAAAATCGAATTTAGGTGCGATAAAAAAAATTCCAAGCTTCTGTAAAACTAGACATCTGGGGCATCGCGTACATATAAGTTATACGCGATTCGGAGGTGAATAGCCCCACGGAACAGGACACGTAAAACGCTGGTGAATCCTGTCCGTTTTCTGGAAAACAGTCTGTATGGCGAAGCTTACAAAATTCCGTACAGATTTCGTATAAAAATGAAACCTGCACAGTTTGAAAGTAAATTCCCTGGGCTTCGCGTGCATATAAAATAATAGTAAATCGGAGTTCGTTTGCCCCTTGAAACATGACACGTAAAGTGATTGTAAAACTGGTAAAAATTCAGCACTTAGTTAAACGTTCAAATTCTCTTTGCAAAGCATTTTTCTTATTTTTCCAAAACAGCCGCTGTTCATAAAAGTTCAAGGTAAAATAGGAGATGATAAAGTCTACAGTCATCCAAGAGTACCAAAATATTAAACATTACAGTCATCCAACAATCAACAGTAACAGCAAAAGTCCATGCATCAGTAAGCAACAGCAAACATCACGCCCTCAAATGCTTTTACGTCCTCCTGCCATTTATGAAAATAGCAGCCCCAAAGGGGTGAGAATAATCCCAGTAGTGTGGCAACAAAACCAATAATATAACAGTATTAACTAGGCACAAAATCATAAACAGTCACTTCAACATATCCTTGTTCCTTTTCCTTTTTCCTTTTCATCATATTCATATATATACTGCGTTTATAACGCCTTTCCTTTTCATCATATTCATATATCGCGTATATAACGCCTTTCCTTTGCGCTTTTAGCACCGTCGTGCGCGCACTTCACAGTGGAATCAAATATACCCTTGGCACCTGAGCTCCATGTGGATTCCAACTGTGGGCCTATGCGGACTGATGCCAAGTGTCCCATACCCCGGTACCTTGGGGATGCCTATATGATGCTTGCTCAAACACATGGTCCTGTACATAACTATTCTAAAACAAGGCCTATATGATCTTGATACATGCATGTCATGCTATGCTTTCACACACAAAGCGTAAAAATGCGGTATGATGTAAGATGCATGCTTATATACCTTTCATATAGCCATCACGGCACATATACTTTTCATATGCGTTATGCTGCCACATAACGTCTTTACCTCATAATCATATAGCCATCACGGCATATTGTTGGCAGTTTCCTTTCATCATAATGGAACATAATATTTTTACGGAATATGGAGCATCATGTCACAATTTTATACCAGTAGTCAATAGTCACATTAGGCAATATCGCCTGACACTTACCTCGCGTCCATGCAATAAGCAACAGCACCAAAGTTCAGCTCACTTTATAAGAGCTACGTGCACCTAAATATGTATATATATATATATGGCAAGTCAGAATAGGTTCCATATAAATCCTATAATTTCCAAGTCATTTCCATGATTCCCATTCTTGTATTTTATTTAATTTAGCAAGCATTCAAGATTAATAGTGCACTGCATAACTTTTTATTCCAACCATTGCTAACAAACAAAAATCTTCAAGGCTGCATACTTATACACCAATACGGTTCTGCCCACTAAATTGAGTGCCACACATTTAACAATCTAAATAACCAAGTTAATAACCAAGTTAACAATTTAAAGACCACCCATGATGCATACCACCCACAGACAGCAATTAATTTCCCAAAGTCTCACACATTAAAGCAACATGACTAGAGTGGTGTTTACATAATTCATTTTACTAAAGGTTAACCATTACAAGTTTTCCAAGTCCCCAACACACTCACAGCCTCGGTTATAAGGGCTAAAAAATTATTCCCTTTACCCAAAATCCTACTCACATCAATTATTAACATATTAACATATCATTTACGGTTTTCCTAACTTTCTGACTTCTCACCACTTTCTCATTTAACTAATCATGTCTACATGGTTTAAGTAGACACCACACAGCCTGCCTTCTCTATACAAGATATCTAGCACTAGCTTTCAATGACAAAAAATCCTAGGTGGTTTCCTCACCTAATCCGTTTGCATCTCAACAAAGGAAGCATAAAGTTTTATGTTCACATGGCAACTTTTGACATTAAGGTGCTCTAGAAGAAATAAGGCAAGGTGTCCACTAACTTCCTTTCGAGGGACAAGTTGCAGGTGCATGAGTGCATCATTTTTTTTTCCAAGTCTTCTATGTCTAGTAACACTATGTGCGAAAACTATGCCCCCCACACTTGAGCAGCAAAAATTAAGGGCAAAACCGAGTGTCTACCACAGCTAAGCAGACCGAGAAGGTGGAAAGAAAAGCCAAACAAAAACCAGAACTTATACAACATGGATGCAGCCACAAACCAATCAAGGAAGAAGAGAAGAATACAAGAGCTTTGGGCTTACCTTCTTGTCTACACACTCAGAATTCCAACCGAGCAAAAAGGGACAGCCATGAGTTTTGCTCTTCACTCCTAGACAGCGCACAAGGGAGCAGAAAACGATGTTGGTTTTGGTCCCAAGCTCTTCAAGATAGGTCTTTGACCGAACAAGGGATGGGAGAAAGGAATGTAAGCTTGTTTTCTAAACTACTTGCTTGCTGCCACAAGGTCGAATCAGAGTAGGGAAGAAATATGCTTAAGTGTCTTGTTATGTTCTTACGGTTTGAAGGTTTGAACGGAGTAGGGAGATGAGTTTTAATATCTTGTTCTTCTTCTTAAGGTTACTTATAGCCAAGGGAGGTGAAAAGGAGAGATGATGTTAGGTGTCTTATGCAACGCATAGGAGATGAAGGTGAAGTTATTTCTTTAATTTAATCTCTAAAGGTGTTTCGGTTAAAAGAATGATGTGAGGGAATGGAATGGAAGGGTACCACAATTTGGTTGGGCTGCAGCAGGATGAGGGTCACGGTTTATTTTGGAAGAGGGAGAGGTGAAGTGGTGGAGTTTTCTGAACTACAACTATTGTTTCAATATTCCCAGTTTCCACCTAACTCTTCTTCACTACCAACGTACAAGGGATGGGAGAGTGAAGGGTTAAGGGCTGATTTAAAGGCTAAGCAAATCAGAAATTTTTCCAAGTCTTGCTAGTGTGATCTTTTCCAGCCAATAGTCTAATGTGCAAACTGCATCACCTCACTCCTATTGGATGCATGACTTTAATTAGAGTTGAACCAAAGCTGAATGGGTTGTTAAGAGCAGCAAGTCATCAGCTCATTTTGCTGCCCAAGGCTGCGCATGCTACAAGGGAAAAACGATGGCTGAATTGGTTGACAAGCAAGGACATGTTCAGGGGCTGCAAGGTATCAGAAATCAGTGGATGCATGATCTGTGTGGGGCTGCAAAAGTCAGAATCAGAGGATGATTGTGTGGCTGCAAAGTGTCAGCAAAAAAATCAAGATTTGCCATGCCTTATGCGCACAAGGGCTGGAGTGGTTTGATGGTGATGGATGAGGATGGCTTTGGTCAAACATGCAGCAACTTTTCCTTCTCACAATGCCCTATGCGCACAAGGTTGGAAAGCTTTGATGGTGATGGATCAAACATGCAGCAACTTTTCCTTCTCACAATGCCCTATGCGCATAAGGTTGGAAAGCTTTGATGGTGATGGATCAAACATGCAGAACCTCCTTTTCTTACACATGCTGCAATGAGGCAGCGCTTGGTACAAGGGTGCAAGCAACAAAGTTCCCTCTTCCCTATGCACCATGCGCATGAAGAGATAAGGGTGCCATGTGAAGGAAAAGTCTAGGGTGGATACATATGGAAGGAAACACACTCAAGGGTCCCACTGTTGATGCAAGGTGGCGGTCAAGGAGTGCAAGTACAAGCTGAGTTTTATTTAGACACAAAGCACACAATGTAGGGGCTGTGTGCAGCCAAAAAAAAATGCAAGAGAGAGGGTTAAGGTGAAGGGAATTTGGGTTGCTTAAAGTCATGGGTTCTAGGGCCCGAGTCCTAAATAAATGGGTTCATACAAGTCCAATTGTTTTCTTATTTAGGCATTAATCCAATCCTTCTAACTTTTATGCACCTCTAATTATTTACTAAAGATTTACTCTTTACTTAAAATTAATGGTGTACTTTTAAATGAGTACTCATATAATTCTAAATAACACTATGCTTCCTATATGTTATAATTACATTATTCCTATAACTAAAATTTCACATGCAGAGAATAAGTACTTAACTTCCATGGTAAAACCAATAAATCCCTAAATAAAATTTGAATTCCGTCCTAGAGCAAACATATATATATATAATCCGCATATACGTATTCTACCCTATTGCTAATTGCAATTCTAATTAGGTTCTTAATTAGACGGGATGTTACACAAAATGCTACACAACGTAACCTTTGAACCTTTTTTGAGTCTTTGCAACGAATATTGAAGTGTCGGAATATCGGTGAGTGTTGAGAAGTGTCGGACATGACACGTCGGGATTTTTGAAGTATCGGTGCTTCATAGGTCAGGATTGTATAAAGTGAATTAGAAGATAATTATTAATACCTTGCTTTCCCACTAAGTCAGGAAGGTTTTAAGTAGTCTTCTTTGATATTTTTGTCAGGTTTAGCATATTGACTTCATTTTATTGGTGTATTAGCCAATTGAGTATTGTGAAAAGAATGGTAAATGTTTAAATATCTGAAAGGAAAAGATCAGAGAACCCTCACCTGGAAGATTTTCTGGATGTGTGTAGCAAATGCCCTGGTCTCCTTCTATAGTAGGGATGAACTCATGGATAAACATGTGCTGCTCTTTGTTTCCAATACAACATTTTGCTGCTAAATGTTGTAAAAGTTCAACATCAGAAGGGTCAAAATTTACACCAGCAGGAAAGCCAGGCCACTTAGAAGAAACCTACACAGGCAAAGGAATATTCCTAATGAAATCAGAATTTATGCAGAACTGTTTCAAGAATTTAATCCTAGTATGAAGGTGAAATTTGCAAACCTTTTAACATTAAGAACTTGAATAATTGTATGAGCCAAAAGAAGTAAAATGTAAGTTAAAGGAATTGGAGCATGTACAAACTCCATGGTAACATCAAGAACTCTAATATAAGAGCAGTGTTTATTGCTTATAGACTTATAACATTTCTCTATTTTGGTGCATGTGTAATTTTCAAGACCAATATATGGACTGAGATTGAATAGTATGTTGAATTCAAGCATACATCACTGTTATCAATATGGTAATGACATTTTGGGCATTCACGATATGCTCCAAAGTCCTTGATTTGATCAGCTGATGACAGAGAAGTATTTTTCACTTTCTTTGCAAATCCTCCAATGTCAATAAGCCAGCTCCTGCAAAACAAATATACTCTTAGCTCATTGTTCCTTCAAAAAACGTTGTTTACTTGAAGAACTTCATATACATATAGTTAAACAGAAGTTTGGTTCAAAAAACAGAAAGAGAAGAAACTACAAGGGTCATAAAGAAGTGAAAACTATACTAGTTATTAGGAAAAAAACCATAATTCATTAACAATTCACAAGAATGTCTCACCAAAACAGCTTGTGAAACTATAATTTCTAAGATGACTATAGTAGTAGAAGTGAAAACTCTACCTCTTCTCTTGATGTCACTGAGTATATTTAATAATATGAATGAAAAATTATGTAAGGTCCAACCAAGTAAAAGAAAAACAGAGATGGGGACAAAAAGAAGAAAAGCATGGAAGAAAAATGGGATTTTGGGAACACAAATCTATGTATTGCTATTGATTCTGGACGCTAAAGGACAGCAAACTCTAAAAGATTTATTATAGCAGCAATGCATTCTACAGCCTATGAAATTAAATATAGAAATGAACACTAGTTTTTATGTTGTGCTGCTACTAATAAAATTAAGCAAAAGCTTAAACATAGGGGATATAAAGTTTTAGTGTTTTACCCAACAAATCAGCCCAAAATCATAGCAAGATTTGCTTATATCTTAATAATATCATCAGGTATAAGATATATTTGAATATATAATATTTGATAGATTAACAAAGACTTGTGCAAATTATTGTTAGTTGTCACTCTTGAAATTCTCTTAAAAAAAGACTTGCTCTACCACCAACTGCCTCGTTTAGAGGAGCACAAGGGACACACTCAAGAGACTAAAGCATGAAAGGTTACTTCTTCCATGGATTATTATTTGCTCTGATGGACAGTGTCACGTAAACTAAGTCCTTGTTTACCACAGGCCACCCCTACGTTTTCATTAACAGATACTAAATTAGGAAACTCAAACGAGGCATTCTTGGTTGTTACTTGTTACTTCACATGACCGTATCCCTAAGACAAATGGTTGTATTTCAATCATCCTGAGAGCCACAAATCATTATTTAGCACTTCACAAATGTTTCCTTCCCATAATGCACTGTCAGTAGCAGTAGCAGAAAGGAACTGAAAGTATTTCCAACTAAGCAGCAAACATTAGAAACTCTTGCTCTAGCCCACTTACATAGGCTCAACCACCGGATTCAGTCAAAAAGGTCCACTTCTAGAAGGAAGCATAGGATTCCCCCTCTTCCTCATGCACATGGCTGCCCCTGCACACTAGCAGGGGTTCAGCATGCCTAGCCTGAAAAGGTTAGGCTGGTTAGGTGGACTAGAGCTCTCACTCTAAATACCCCTTCTCACATGGAAGAAGGGGTTACTCTCCGGCTCCACCTTAGCCACTTCACACACCTCCCTTTGATGCACACCATGGGACGTTCTACTAGGGCTTTGGTCTCTACCATTGTTACTGTGGACACCCCCTATATCAATATACTTCACCTACACATCTTATGTACCAACAGTACACTCTCCAATTATATATGTCTTTAAGTACCAGCTAACTAAGTTTCCATATATGGAAAAAAGCCAATATATGCAGTCCATCCATCGTACACCAACAGTAACACCATCAACTTCAAAAGCCAGAACTCAACCATGTGATGTGATGTGATGTAACACCCTATACCGTTGTGTACTTCACTAATTTTACCAAAATAAGCAACAAACAAGAGACCAATAAAAAAGAAAAAAAACCAAGCAGGGGAACATTCCTCTGACACTAGCTGTTGAAATAAAACCACCCAGAAAAGAAAGATTGGATTTTTACCCATCAACACTAGAAAGGGACTTCAACCCACAATCCCAATTCATAAGATCATGTAGAGATAACCGAAAATGGGGTGTTGAGAAAACAGCCAAAGATAGAAACTTTGTAAGCAAAACATGAAACTTGCATCGCAATCTGCTAATGCTTAGTGCACAAGTGCTAAGCTCACCTAGCCATGCTTAGTGCACAAGTGCTAATGCTTAGAGAGAGAGAGAGAGAGAGAGAGAGAGAGAGAGAGACGCGTTTGGTAGGGTGAGTTGTGAGTATTTAAAGAGATTGAGTATTGAGTAAGTCACCGAGAAAAGAGAAAGACATTGTGTGTTGTGTGTGTATGTGTGTGAGCGGGAAATTCTCTCACAGACTCGACAATCGAACATGGAAAATCTGTTATTGAATTTTCTGTGCATTTTCCATTGTGATTTGTGACATGTATTTTATTTTAATTAAATTATTAATAAATAATTTATTTTAAAATTAGATAAGAAAATGATTTTACAAATAAGATAGGTGACATATTATGGATGACATGCACAAAAAATATAGTACATCTAGTTCCACAAATTTTTTTTCCTCAACCTGGATTCACAGTGGGACCCGCCATTGACTGAATGAGTCTTCACAAGTAGCTGTCTTGTCTCCCCGAAAACCGAGGGAGACATTGTGGAATTTGTGGTCGTGCTGCCTTGCTCCCCAAGCATTAACGTTATCAATAGTTAGATTCTTTCATACTATGTTTCAAAACTACGCAATACTAGATTTAAAACCAAGCTATAAATCTAATTGCAATATACCAAGCTCGTTGTAGTAAAGTTATAATTATTTTTGCTTTCTATTTTTTTAATAAGAAAACTCAAAAACAAATGGTTAGTTTAAAACCACAATAATGTTAGTCTTGCCAGCCAGGCTCCAGTTTGAGTCGGTGTTTAAAAATTATATGTGTATTTTTTTTAATTTTAATTAATTCATATCATAATATATTTAAATTATATTAAATACAGAGTGTAAGAACCCGCACCGCTAATTAAGGTAATTAGTGAATTAATTATGATAATTAGGAAATAATTCCATAATTGACCTTAACAATTATTATT
The DNA here is from genome assembly GCA_032173675.1 of Gastrolobium villosum. Classification (NCBI taxonomy): domain Eukaryota; kingdom Viridiplantae; phylum Streptophyta; class Magnoliopsida; order Fabales; family Fabaceae; genus Gastrolobium; species Gastrolobium villosum. Next base: position 2,051 of record JAVKPL010011737.1, on the reverse strand, counting down.
GGGCTTAAATAATTATAATGAATGAGTAAAAATGCTGAAAGTCGCTTTTCGAAAGAAAAGCGCAGATACCGGTTCTGCTACCAGGTATAAATGTGTACCGGAAAATTATAACGAATACATGATAATTACTAGAATATTATGTAGGACTTGTAAAACAAGTTTCAAGTCAAAATAATGTAATCTGATGCCAGAACTGATACTGGCTATGGAAAAGCGCGTACCGGAAAGGTGCTCCGAAAAATAAAATAAAAATATGAAAAATCTTAGAAAAATGTCTAGGTCTAGATTCCAAAGTTTGGGATCAAGATCTTTTGCGTTGCTATTAAGGCTAATACTGCGCGATATGGCTTAAGTGGCTATATATGCTAAATGGCACAAGTTTCTAGGTCAAAAATATGCAGCCTCCTACGTGATTGGTGTTGGTGTTTGAGCTCTCTTTGTTGCACCTCCACCCTTTGTGCACCTTTGCCCTCCTTCTTCATTCTTGGGCCAAGTTATCACCTTTCATGCTTGTTCCATCACTTTAAACACTTGGTGAGGGTGAGAGTGAGCCTTGGGACTACATTGTTGGTCTCATTCTGAGTTGAGAAGACTGTTTTGGTTGAGGGGGTGAGGCTGAGTTTGTGTCATGAAGGGAAGAAGCTCCAAGTAGCTTTCTTGGTGAAGAAAGAACTCACCTTGCTACTTCATTTTCGTTCTTCCTCAAAGACAGAATCTAGGAGCTTCAGAGAGGGCTTCATATCTCTGTCCATTTCTGTCTTAAGCCTTGGGGTAAGTTACCTCACCATGATCATGAGTTTATTTTGCTTAAAAGTGGTGTCTTGGCATGTAAAAGGTTAAAATGAGGTAATCAACACCTAAGTGAACTTGTATATGCTTAAAAATGGATCCTTGGTCGTGTACAAGTGTTAAAAGTTGAACCTTTGGACTGGATATTCACGAAATGCAGAAACTGCATTCTGTCGTGAGATATCCGGATATTGGTCGAGCAGATATCCGGATATCCATATCCGGATATGGTATCCGGATATTGATATCCGGATGTGGGATCTGTGTATCCGGATATGGTATATCCGGATATGGCCAGTGTGATATCCGGATATCCTGGGATTTCGTAGAACAGTAGCTGTGCTGTGTGAACAGTAAGCTATTGGGGGTTTGTGGACCCTAGATTAAGGAAGTTGAACTTCTGTAATTAATGAACTAAGTCAGAATCATATGATTAAGGGCTTATGGCTTTGTTGGAAGCCTTAAGACGTAAAACGTAAAGGAAAGGCGTAGTCTTTAAGTTGTATGCTTGTGATGCATAAATATTGATGTATTATTGGCCCCTATCAGATTGTGATACTGCTGTGTTTGGACGTAAGAGAGGTTGGACTCTTGGCTTGGATAGCTAGCTTGCAAGGTAAGCTTTCGTGTCCTCGGTTTAGCCATTTTGTGGTTCCACCATGTCCCATGGGGATGTGGTTTATGCATGCTGTGTTACATGCTTTGATGTTTTGGAAATGCTGTTGAGCTATTATATGCAATGTGCTTATATGATATGCATGACACATGGCATGATTATCTGCTGCATCGCATAGTTTTGGAACTTATATTGTAAATACTGTTTTTGAACTTATATTACACATGTAAGTGAGCTTGGGGTGGAAGATCCTTGAGGACCCCTTGTCTTACTGAGATTTCTTGTTTAGAGATCTCACCCCACGTTTGGGGACGCTTATTTCAGGTTCAGGTAATGTTGAGGGCTCAGGTGGCAGGAGGCCAGAGCTGAGTTAGACTTAGCTGTATTTTGCTGACATGATGGATGATGATTATTTGACTGTTGCTTATGTTTTCTGTTATGATTACATTGAGACTGTTGTTGGGCATTGTGCCTTATTTGGTGAGCATGGGGTTTGTCCATGCCACATGGTTTTGTTATTGTCTTTTGATTGATGTTGTAAGTAAAGTATCAGGATTTTGACCCAGGCTATGTGTTGTAGTCCTGTGGCTTTAGATACTCACATTATATTTATATATGAGGTATTTCAGTTAGCTGTCTTGCAATT